>PVKU01001672.1:0-279800 GCA_004027475.1 Anoura caudifer | reverse complement strand
TCATCATCACCAAGCCCTTATTATATGAAATGTTAAAGGGACTTATCTAAGAAAAAGAAGATAAAAAATATGAACAGTAAAAAGACAGCAAACTCACAGGTATTAACAACTACACCTAAAACAAAAGCCAACTAAGCAAACCACTACAACAGGAGCAGAAACACAGAAATGGAGATCACATGGAGGGTTAGCAATAGGAGAGTGGGAAGAGGAGAGAGGGGGACAAGGTACATAGAACAAGTAGCACAGATGGTGGGTAGAAAGTAGAAAAGGGGAGAGCAAGAATAGTGTGGGAAATGTAGAAGCTAAAGAACTTACGACCCATGGGCATGAACTAAAGGGGGGAATGTGGGTGGGAGGGGGTGTGCAGGGTGGAGGGGAATGAAGGGGGGAAATGGGACAACTGTAATAGCATAATCAATGAAATATCATTTAAAAAATAAGTGTACAAAAAAAAGAAAAGAAAAGCAAGGACCTACAGCCTAGATTACTCTCTCCAACAAAGCTATCATTTAGAATGTAAGGGCAGATAAAGTGCTTCCCAGACAAGGTAAAACTAAAGGAGTTCATCATCATCAAGCCCTTATTACATGAAATGTTAAAGGGACTTATCTAAGAAAAGAAGATCAAAACTATGAACAGTAAAATGACAACAAACTCACAACTATCAACAACTGAATCTAAAAACAAAAACAAAGGAAAAACAAACTAAGCAAACAACTAGACCAGGAACAGAATCATAGAAATGGAGATCACATGAAGGGTTATCAGCAGGGAGGGGGAAGGGAGAGAAAGGGGGAAACGATCAAGAAGCATAATTTGTAGGTACAAAATAGACAGGGGGATGTTAAGAATAGTATAGGAAATGGAGAAGCCAAAGAATTTATATGCATGACCCACAGGCATGAACTAAGGCAGGGGGATTGCTGATGGAAGAGTGGTGTTGGGCAGACAGGGGCAAAGGAGAAAAAATTGGGACAATTGTAATAGCATAATCAACAAAATACACTTAAAAATAAAAGATTGACAATACCAATTGTTGATGACTATGTGGGGTAATTGAAATGCCAATACATTGTGGATGGCAGTGCAAAATCATGCAACCACTTTAGAAAATTGATTGGAGTTCCTAACGAAGTCAAACATTTTTCAAAATCGATGTAGGAAAAAAACCCTCAAATTTAGGAAGCATCACTGCATCTAAATAAATGTGAATCAATACCAAGATACATTACAGTGAAAATGTCAAAAACTAAGGGAAGATGCTAACTTAACCAATAAGGTCTAGAACAATGACCTATTCAGTAGTATTACGAATCACTAATTTTTATGTCCTCTAAAGCAAGGGACATAAAGGAAAGAATAAACAAATGGGACCTCATCAAATTAAAAAGCTTCTGCATGGCTAAAGAAAACAGCATTAAAATGAAAAGAGAACCAACTACTTGGGAAAACATATTTGCCAATGATACCTTGTACAAGGATTTGATCTCCAAAATATATAAAGAACTCACACAACTTTCAGCCAAGAAGGAGGCATAGGTAGACACAATGTGCCTCCTCACACAACCAAAATTAAGGACAACAAAAATTTAGAAACAAAAAAAGCAACCAGAACTGACAGAAAATTGAACTGTCTAGAAGTCTGACAACCAAGGAACAAAGATAGACACATTCATCCAGACTGGTAAGAGGGGCAGAGTTGGTGGCTGGAGGAGAGGGGTCATGGCAGGAAAAAGCAGTGGCTGGTAGACCTGGGTGCTCAGGCAGCAGCTGGCAGACCCCGTGCCCAGCTGGGAGTGGGCAGACCCAGTGAGGCGCCTAAGGTGGCTGGCTGACCGTGGTCACACATTAGCATGCAGATAAACCAGGTAAAACTGGGGAGTGAGACAGACCATGCAACCCAGGGTCCCAGCACAGGGAAATAAAACCTCAAAACAATGATTGAAAACACCTATGGGGGTTGAGGTGCCGGGAGAGACTCCCAGCCTCACAGGAGAGTTCATTGAAGAGACCCAGAGGGTCCTAGAATGTACACAAGCCCACCCACCCAGGAATCAGCACCAGAAGGGACCAATTTGCTTGTGGGAAGCGGCAGAAGGGTGAAATCCGAGAGAGAGTGGAGCAAACGTTACTGTTCTCTCTCTGACCCCTCCCCCCATACAGTGTCACAACCCAGTGACTGGGTTGACCTGCCCTGGTGAACACCTAAGGCTCCACTCCTCACTATTTACCAGGCGCATCAAGACAAAAAAAACATGGCCCAAATAGAAGAACAGATCAAAGCCCCAGGGAAAATACATCTAATGGATGAAGAGATAGCCAACCTATCAGATGCACAATTCAAAGCAGTGGTGATCACGGTGCTCACAGAATTGGTTGATTTGGGTTACAAACTAGATGAAAAAATGAAGGCTACAATAAGTGAAATGAAGGAAAATGCACAAGGAACCAATAGTGATGGGAAGGAAACCGGGACTCAAATCAATGGAGTGGAACAGAAGGAAGAAAGAAACAACCAAACAGAAAACAAGGAAGAAACAAGAATTCAAAAAAATGAGGAAAGCCTCAGGAACCTCCAGGACATCTTTAAACGTCCCAACATCCAAATTATAGGGGTACCAGAAGGGGAAGAGGAAGAGCAACAAGTGGAAAACTTACTAGAACAAATAATAAAGGAGAACTTCCCCAATCTGGCAAAGGAAATAGACTTCCAGGAAGTCCAGGAAGCTCAGAGAGTCCCAAAGAAGGTGGACCCAAGGAGGAACACACCAAGGCACATCATAATTACATTAGCCAAGATTAAAATGAAGGAGAGAATTCTAGAAGCAGCAAGGGATAAGGGGACAGTCACATACAAAGGAGTTCCCATCAGACTGTCAGCCGATTTCTCAAAAGAGACCTTGCAGGCAAGAAGGGGCTGGAAAGAAGAATTCCAAGTCATGAAAGTCAAGGACCTACACCCAAGATTGCTCTATCCAGCAAAGCTTTCATTTATAATGGAAGGGAAGATAAAGTGCTTTTCAGATAAGGTCAAGTTCAAGGAGTTCATCATCACCAAGCCCTTATTATATGAAATGTTAAAGGGACTTATTTACAAGAAAGAAGATAAAAAATATGAACAGCAAAATGACAGCAAGCTCACAGTTATTAACAACCATACTTAAAACAAAAGCAAACTAAGCAAACGACTAGAACAGGAACAGAACCACAGAAGTGGAGATCACATGGAGGGTTAGCAACAAGGGTGTGGGAGGAGGAGGAGGGGGAAGGTACAGAGAATAAGTAGCGTAGATAGTAGGTAGAAAATAGATGGGGAGGGCAAGAATAGTATGGGAAATGTAGAAGCTAAAGAATTTATGACACATGGACATGAACTAAAGGGGGGTAATGTGGGTGGGAGGGGGTATGCAGGGTGGAAGCGAATGATGGGGGAGAAATGGGACAACTGTAATAGCATAATCAATAAAATACATTAAAAAAAAAACCCACCTCATACGACTCCACTCCAGGAAGACAAAAATCCCCAGTTAAAAAATGGGCAAAAAACTTGAACAGACACTTCTCCAAGGAGGACATAGAGAGGGTCCAGAGACACATGAAAAGATGCTCAGCATCACTAGCCATCAGAGAGATACAAATTAAAACCACAATGAGATACCACCCCACACCAGTCAGAATGGCCAATATAAACAAATCAACAAACAAGTGTTGGAGAGGATGCAGAGAAAAGGGAACCCTAGTGCATTGTTGGTGGGAATGAAGACTGGTGGAGCCACTGTGGAAAACAGTATGGAATTTCCTCAGAAACCTAAAAATAGAACTGCCTTTTGACCCAGCAATTCCACTGCTGGGATTATACCCTAAGAGCCCTGAAACACCAATCCAAAAGAACCTATGCACCCCAATGTTCAGAGCAGCACAATTTACAATAGCCAAGTGCTAGAAGCAACCTAAGTGCCCATCAGCAAATGAATCAAAAAACTATGGTATATTTACACAATGGAATTCTACTCAGCAGAGGGAAAGAAGGAGCTAATACCCTTTGCGACAGCATGGATGGAACTGGAGAGCATTATGTTAGGTGAAATAAGCCAGGCGGTGAGGGACAAATACCATATGATCTCACCTTTAACTGGAACATAATCAACAAAAGAAAAAAGCAAACAAAATATAACCAGAATCATTGAAATTGAGAACAATCTAACAATAGCCAGAGAAGAGGGGGGAGGGGACAGTGGGAAGAAGGATGTTCAGGAACTACTATAAAGGACACATGGACAAAACCTAGGGGGAGGGTGGAAGCAAGGGAGGGAGGTGGGTTTGGAGGGGGTGGGGGGAGAAAATACAGATGACTGTAATTGAACAACAATAAAATAATTTAAAAAAATTTTTTTAAAGAATCACTAATTTGCAGATTGTGCTAGTGAAATACCACTTCCCACTAAAAGACACTAAGATGTCTTAGATAAATAGTTGATCCTAGTTCTGGGGCAGGAAAAGTACAAGGTGAATCTGGAATATTTTGTCATAACATCTAGCAAGGAAGTTCTCAAAGACTACTAGTCATGTGAAAAGGACTCAGGGAACAACCTGAAGAAGCTCTCACTGGGCAAAAATAGGACAACTGGAGTGTCAATATAAATAATTGGATAACTGGAAGCATCCCTTTATAGAAATATTTTAGCAAATAAATTAAAAAGAAAGGATGTTTAAAACCACAATGAATTAATGGATGTAGGCAAAGAACATCAATGGCTGCTAACATCACCCCCAACCCCAAAAAGGTGGGGGAACAATCAGGCAACCACACATAATGTGTAGACTTATTAAAGGAATCATACCTGAGTTCTAGCAGGTGTGGCTCAGTTGGTTGGAGCATCATCCTGTGAACCAAAGGATTGCAGGTTTGATCCACAGTTGGGGCACATGCCTGGGTTGTGGGTACAATCCCCAGCTGGGGCACGTGCATTCTGTCATGTTGATGCCCCTCTCCTATGTCTGTCTGTCTGTCTGTCTGTCTGTCTCTCTCTCTCTGTCTCTCTCTGTCTCTCTCTCTGTCTCTGTCTCTCTCTCAGCAATTAAAAAATGTCCTCAGGCAAGAAGAAAAAAAAGAATCACACCTGAGTCTGATAAAGCCTTTGTATCCAGCTGCTAATTTGCAGATAACACAAAGGACATAGGACAATGCTGAACTGCACCTTGAATATGATTAGTAAAGCAGAGACTTTGTTATTTCATTGAGATAAAGAAGTAAAATTGATGGGTGAAAATGTCTGACATTTAAAACTTGATAATTATTACCAAACTGCCTTCCACAAAAGTTGAATCAGCTTACATTTCCACTAACATCTGAATCAACTTATATTCTCAACTACAGTACATGAAACTGACTCTTTTATTCACCAGCACTGGGTATCACTAATAATTTAAAATTTTGCCAATTTGAAGGACAAAAACTGATGTTTTTGTTTTAACTTGAATTTATTTAATTATCAAAGAAGTTCATCAATTTTTTTTTTTACAAAGGTACTGGTCATTTGTATTTCTGTACATGTCCTTTGTCCAATTTTCAATTTTAAAGTTCAATTTCTTTTCTTATTGATTTAGAGAACTCCTTATGCATCACTGCATTAACCATTTACCTGCATGTATGTTGCAAGTATTTCCCCCAGTTTACAAAATTTTTAATGCTGTTTAAGGTATATTTATCCACACAGAATCTACAGGCTAGGGACCTACAGCCTAGATTACTCTATCCAGCAAAGCTATCTTTTAGAATGGAAGGGCAGATAAAGTGCTTCCCAGACAAGTTAAAACTAAAGGAGTTCATCATCACCAAGCCATTATTATATGAAATGCTAAAAGGAATTATATAAGAAAAAGATCAAAACAATGAACATTAAAATGGCAATAAATTCACCACTATCGATAATTGAATTACAAACAACTAAGCAAATGAGAAAATCAGGAACAGAATCATAGATATGGAGATCATTTGGAGGGTTATTTATAGGGAGGGGGAAGGGGAAAATGGGGGAAAGGTGTAGGGATTAAGAAGCACAAATTGGTAGGTAGAAAATAGACAAGGGACCCTGGCTGGTGTGGCTCAGTGGATTGAGTGCTGGCCTGCAAACCAAAGGGTCGCCAGTTTGATTCCCAGTCAAGGCACATGCCTGGTTTGGGGGCCAAGTCCCCAGTTGGGGATGTGCAAGAGGCAACCACACATTGATGTTTCTCTCCCTGTCTTTCTCCCTCTCTCCAAAAATAAATAAATAAAATCTTTAAAAAAATAGACAAGGGATATTAAGAAGAGTATAGGTGATGGAGTAGCCAAAGAACTTATATGCATGACTCACAGACATGAACTAAGGGGGAAAATTGCTGGAAAGAATGGGGGTACTGGGTAGAGGGGGGTAAAGGGGGGAATTGGGACAACTGTAATAGAATAATCAATAAAATATATATTTAAAACAATCAGATAGACATTTGCCTCCCTTGGTTACTTCTTCAGGTATACAGGCTTATTCAGTAAAACCAAAGTCAGAATCAACTGAGAAAATACATTTCAATGCATGCGTTATGATTGATGGAAATACTGAATTTAAGTACCATGTTAATTGCAGTTTTGTACAGCTCATTGAGCTATACATTGCTAATGAAGGACAACACACTGAACACATCATGCATTGTAATGTTATATCAATAATTCAGTTATATGTATTTGCCTATTTTTCCAAATATTATGTTCCCCTTTATTATGCAATTTTAATAATAAGATAGATCTGTTAGTACTGACATAGCAAGAAGACAACAATTTACTTATTTTACTTTTCATATTATTTTGTATTGGTTTTAGGTAGTTAGACAATTATATAATTTACAAAGTGTTCCCCACGGTATTTCCAGTACCCACCTGGCATCATACAGTTATTACAATATTATTTATTATTGACTATAGATTCCCTATGCTGTACTTTACATCCTCATGACTATTTTGAAACTGTCACTTCTTAATCCCTTTACCACTTTTACCCAGGCTCTCAATTCCTCTACCCTCTTGCAACGACTAGTCAGTCTACTCTTTGTGTCTGAGTCTGTTTCAAGTTAGCTTCTATTTTCAAATTTGTTTCATTTATGTTGTTCTTTAGATTCCATATGTAAGTGAGATCATATGGTATTTGTCTTTCTCTGACTTATTTCACTTAGTGTAATACCCTCTAGGTCTGTCCATGTTGTTAATAATGGTAAGATTTCATTCTTTTTATAGCTGAGTAACATTCCATTGTACATATGTACCATATTTTTTTTTCCAGGCATCTCTTGATGGGCACTCGGGTTGCTTCTATATCTTGGCTATTGTAAATAATGCTGCAATGAACACAGGGGTGCATATATGCTTTCAAATTAGTGTTTTGTGTTTCTTCAGATAAATACCCAGAAGTAGAATTGCTGAGTCATAAGGCAGTTCCATTTTTAATTTTTTGAGGAACCTCTATACTGTTTTCCATATTGGCTGCATCAATCTGCATTCCCACCAACATTGCATGAGGATTCCTTTTTTTCCACAACTTCACCAACAGTTGCCATTTGTGGATTATTGATCATAGCTATTCTGACAGATGTGAGGTGATATTGTGATTTAATTTGCATTTCTCTATTAGTGAAATTGAGCATCTTTTCATATATCTATTGGCCATCTGTATGTCCTCTTTAGAGAAGTGTCTATTCAGGTCCTCTGCCCACTTTTAAATTAGATTGTTTGTTTTTTTTGGTGTTGAGTAGTATGAGTTATTTATAAATTTTGGATATTGATACATTATCAGATGTATCATTGGCAAATATCTTCTCCCATTCAGTAGGTTGTCTTCTTGCTTTTGTTGATGGTTTCCTTTGCTGCACAGAAACTTTTTAGTTTGCTATAGTCCCATTTGTTTATTTTTTCTTTTGTTTCCCTTGCCTGAGAATGTATCAGAAAAATATTGCTAAAGGAAATGTCAGAGATTTTACTATTTTTTCTTCTAGGAGTTTCATGGTTTCAAGTCTTAAGTCTTTAATCCATTTTGAGTTTATTCTTATACTTCTTAACCTTACGAAGATTATCTAGTTTCATTTTTTGCATGTATCTGTCCAATTTTCCCAGTACTGTTTATTGAACAGCCTGTCTTTACCCCATTACATCTTCTTGCCTCCTTTGTCAAATATTAATTGACCATATAGTCATGAGTTTATTTCTGGACTCTCTATTCTGTTCTATTGATCTATGTCTGTTTTTATGCCAGTACCATGCTGTTTTGATTACTATGTACTTATATTATGGTTTGGTATCAGGTAGCATCATACCTCCAATTTTATTCTTTTTTCTCACGATAGCCAAGGCTATTTGGAATCTTTCATGGTTCCACAAGACCACAATTTATCAACTGGAAAAAATTATATAGTGGAATGCAAAAGCCTGTGTGTGTGTTTGTATAAGCCTAAAAAAATTCTGGATGGCTTGCATTTTTTAACTTCCATATTGTTTCATTTTTATGAGCATTTATTTCCTTTATGACAGAAAAACAATATAAATTTCCATTTTGGAAAACCCAAACAAGCAAAAGCCAAGGCCATATTTGGGGTTGAATGAGAGTTTCTAATGCCCATAAACTGGTCAATGCTTTATTCTAAGCTGTCTCTGTGTGAATGCTGGGAGTGAGGCAGGAGAAGGGGAAGCTATTAGTAAAAAATTCAGAAAGTGAGGATGAAAGACTCTAGTCTTGAGATTGGGAGAGGGGAAAACTTAGCAAGAGAAAGCTCTTCTCTTTGTAAAATTGAGTGGTGGAGTCAGAATATAAGGAACTTGGACCTACCTAGAGGAAAGGTAAGGTTACCAAGGTTCTGGATTCCTCTTTTTTCACATTTTTCTCTGACCTAGAACTGTGCATAAACTCGGTGAAGTATGGAGAGGAAATGCTACTCCTATAAATTTTTATGTTCCTTTCACTTTTCAGACCCAGACTAAAAACCAATGAAGTATTAACTGGTGAGAGGGATGACAGAACACGGTATTTCTATTTATCCACCTTAGCTATGGCTGTATAGTTTTCAAGGTTCTTCCTTTTTTTAAAGATTTAATTTAATTTATATATTTATTTTTAGAGAGAGGGGAAGGGAAGGAGAAAGACAGGGAGAGAAACATCAATGTGTGGTTGCCTCTCACATGCCCCATACTGGGAACCTGGCCTGCAACCCAGGCATGTGCACCAACTGGGAATGTTTTCAAGGTTCTTCTTATTCTTATTGATGAACAGAACATGTGAACCTGGACAAAGGTCTATAGTAGTGGGCCACACTTGGCCTTGCCCCTTCAACATTTTAATCAACTAGTTAGAGAAAGGTATATAATCTATGACTACAAGATTAATGTATAACATGTAGACAGGAGATATAATGATAATGGTAATAGAACCAGGCTGAAAAAAATCTCCAAAGGCTGAAAATCAGTATGATACAGTTATAGAAAAATAAAAATGTTGTCATATTTAAAGGAGGAACAATATCTAGGAACTGATCTGGTCATATCTGGAAGATAATTTACTTACTTAATCCCTTTGAGTCCATTTTCTTATTTGTAAAATGGGAATAATTATAGACCTATTTCATAGGGTTATTTGAAATAGGAGAATAAGATAATATATTAAGGATTTTAGAAGTGTTCAAAAGGAAGCACTCAATAAATATTAGCTGTAATAATATGATCTTAATTGAAAAATCATAGTGTTCTAAAATATATGAAATGGTTCATTCTATAAATTTAAGATCCACTATCTAGAGGGCATTTTACTTTTATTTCTATTTTCCCAAAATAAAATTTGCAGTGATGATCTGAAGTTCTAAAATGCTAGGTATTGTTCAAAAAATTGAGTCTCACTCTTTTTATACTTTTCAAGATCATAAAAACTCTCCTCATGAGGGCGGACCCCCCAAAACTGGTATTTATTAAAAAAATGTGTATTTTATTCTTACATGCTTAAATTTCAGTCACCTTCAAAGTACTCTCCATTTGATGCAATACACCTACCAAGACTTCTTTTTCATTGCTCAAAAAGGTTTTTGAGCTCATCAATTTTGATGCCTTTTAGTCTTCTGCTATTTTTTGTTTCATTTCTTCCACAGCAGCAAACGTTTCCCTTTGAGGACTTTATTCATTGGGGAAACAAAGAAAAGTCATTCAGGGTAAGATTGGGTGAATAGGGAGGGTGTGGCACAGGGGTCATGCTATTTTTGGTCAAAAACTGTTGAATACTCAGCACTGTGTGGACAGGTGTGCTCCTGAATCACTCAACATAAAATGGGTGAACGCATTAAAAGAGTCTTAACAAAAATTTCACTGAAGCTGAAGACTGCCTCTCACAACACCAGCTAGTACACTGATACAGATGGGTTCCTAGAACATTCACTTAGCTGGGGAAGCCTGTACTACAAGGGGCCCACCCTCCAGAAGATAATTCTGGTTTTGAGGGGGGTTCTGTCCTCATCTTCTCCATTAGGCTTCATCTTTCCATGCTATAGTTTTATTTGTTTAGATAGGTGACAGATCCTTCTGTCAAAACTCATAAGAACAGGAGCAAAAATAAGAATAAGAATTAAGTTTACCAAATCTGTGGGGTACTCCAGTGTCTTGGATAAAATCTTTTTTATAAAAAATATAAATCATTAAGAAGCTCTTTGAAATAAAACAATGTTTTGTTTTTACTTTATTGTTAGCTCCAATTAGGTCTAATTTTAATAATGAATATAGATTTTCCAGGAGCATATGGAACTTTCTGTCTTTTTCAAAAACAGAATTGCAGGAACATTTAATTACAAATATTCTCCTCATAATACCAGTCAATAAATTTCTGAAAACATTAATTTGGTGCCCATTAAAAGCAGAGAACAGTAATAACAGGACATGTGGGAAATTTCAGAAGCAAAGGAATACATAGTTGGTACTTTTGAAGTTCTTATAATTTAATAGAGGAGACTGAATAATCCCTAGTAAGTACACCGGAGCATATTTATTATTATATGGATTTGTCATGAAGCAGTTCTTTTTTTTTTAAACAATCTGTTTATGTTTTAAGGCTTTATTTATTTATTTATTTATTTATTTATTTATTTATTTCCGGAGAGGAGAAAGGAGGGAGAAAGAGAGGGAGAGAAACATCAATTCGTGGTTGCCTCTCACACATCCTCCACTGGGGACCTGGCCTGCAACCCAGGCATGTGCCCTGACTGGGAAGCGAAATGGTGACCCTCAACCCAGGCATGTGCCCTGACTGGGAAGCGAAATGGTGACCCTTTGGTTCGCAGACCCGTACTCAATCTACTGAGCCACACCTGCCAGGGCAAAGCAGTTCTTTTTGAATGTTATTCATTGCAATTTAGTTTCTGGAGTAAATAGAAGAAATGGGAAATCCAGAAAAAATAGTATAGCTAAGGTCACAAACCACTAAGTCGTAGAAAGGGGACTTAAACATAGGTCTCCTAATTTCACATGTAAGACAATCTCACAACGTTAATCTTGAGGGTAACACCTTCTTGAGATTTCAGATCTATAAAATTCATTTAATTTACAACTTTTTAAAAAATCAGCCAGTAAGACTGATTAGAACTCAGAAGAGAGCAATGGTCTAGCATTCCACATTATTTCTTTCATTTTGGGTAAAGGAGTACCTGTGACACCCCAAACTAAATGTGATACCTCAAAGAAAATGGTCTAAATAGTTAAGGTTGTATTCTTCTCAAATATATGAGGTTGCTGTTTTCTAGTATTCCTCTAGGACTTCTCTATAAAGAAAAGTCATAAGGTCATTTTATACCATAGGTCTAGATTGACACCAAAGATATTCTCTCTCTCTCTCTCTGTCTCTCTCTCTCTCAGTAAGACATGTAAATACTTTAAAAGTCATGTGATTAAAATAAAAGGTCATATGAAACTATAAGGCTCCTAAAAACCGTAGCAGGAGTGTATTTTCACACACACAGTCTTAATAACAACAAAGCAAGCAGTGGCCTCCCCAAAACCTGAGACTCCCTCCAGAATCTTTTGCTTTCTTCTTTTCATATTTACCAACCTTTTCCTAAATAAAATATATACACTGTTTCTTGATTTGTAAATTTTAAACAGCACCTAATATAAAAGATCAAGCTCCAACATCTTTTCCCTCCCTCTAGCCTCCCAATATTGTTATACTACAATATTTTAAATTAAATCAATGTTTCATGTTAACCTTATTATGGCATGTTAACCTTATTCTGGTTATCTTTTGTTTTGAAATTTGTTGTTGTCCTTCCTTTGGTTGTGCAAGAACACAGTGTATCTATCTATGCCTCCATTTTGGCCAGAAGTCTCTTTTTTCTTTTCCATTTCTATTTGATAATGTCATTCTTGGTGAAGGTTTCTCTCAACTATCTGGTGATCCTTTCCTGTCTCTTCATATATCAGTGAGTCACTACAAAAGTATTTGGAAACTCTGTATTAACAAGAAGAGTTTGTCAATTGGTGGGCTTCATTACAGGATGATAAAATTGGGACCTATTTCTTTTGTGGGGAGATCCTCAAGTATCACTATCTATACATCTTTTCTCTGGAGTTATTCAATTTTAAGTTTTTCCCAAAATTAATTCCCTGCTATTCTGCCTGGAGAATATGTCCTGCTGTTAGAATTTTTAGAGTAAAACAGAGCAAGAGAACTGGGTAAGTTTCATCATTTAGTACATAAACATTTATCTGATCTCTGCTTTCACTGTGGTATCCAGCCTTCCCAGCTATAATCTTTAGTTGTGCCTGGTATATCAGTCTGAGATTCCTCTAGTTCAATTTTTTCCCCCACAGAATAAATTCCCAGGGTTCTGCCAAGGAGGTAGAGGGATAGTTGCCTAACTAAGCAGGATGAGGAAGGGAACTGGTAATTTAACTTCTTATATAGACTTTCAGCTAGTCCCACTCTTTTCAGCTTGTCACATATCCCTGCTGCTGCAGTATCTGCTCCTTCCAACTGCTGGAATTCTAGTGTTCTGCAGTAGAACACTAGAGGCTGCTGGCCTCCTGTTAGTATACTCCTCTCAAGCATTTGGAATTCAGTTTTCTCAGCTCAATTTCCATCCTCCAAAAATTTGTTGATATCCTTCATTTGCTATTATTTTTCTTATTCTCCTTGTCCTCATGAGTGAATAACTTTAAAATATTAACTCACTGTAATTTGGGAATGATAAAAACAATAGAAATGAACATGTATTTAATCTGGCCATATAAAACAAGAGTTGCAAGACTGTCAAAATGCTCGCTTTTGTTCCCATAACAAGCGTCAAAACCAGAAAATTTAGAAGTAAAATTCCACTCTCATGATGCTGATGGGGAAACAGCCTGGGTCTGAGAACTGCAGTACTTGTTTTCAAGTCCTGTTATTATAATTCCTTGGTTGGTTGATGCTAGGTTAAGTTAAATTTTTTGACTATCTGTTTATTCATCTGTAATGTGACAATCATCTTTACACAGCCTATTTTACTTGTAATGACCAAGATAAATGATGTGAATGTTCAAATATATTATATATCTATATATCATTTGGCAAAGTCAGATATATTTTGAGAAGCAGTGTAACAGAGTAGAAAGAGTATGAGTCACACAGATCCAGACTCAAATTCTGTCTCCGTCATTCATTGTGTGATCTTGGGTGACTTAACCTCTCTATGCTTCATTTTCCTGTTTATAAAATGAGTGTAACAGTATTAACCTGACAAGTCTGTTGTGAGGATTAAATGAAATAATGCATGTAAAACATCTGCTGTAGGGCCTGGCACTTAGTATGTACTCAGCAGATGGTAAGTCTTCCTCTTATACTGCCAATTTGGGACCAGTTTTCTTATGCTCACATGAAAATCCTTAGCTTGTATTTCCTCAATTAATGCTAAACTACATTAGTAATTAGCATCTTAGGTCATCAATAGTCCTCATAAAAACTGTTTATTTGCTGTTTCCCCGGAACCAAATTATAAGGTGAGCAGCCCAAATTGAGAGTTCAGCATACATATCCTTTGAAGTGGTAAAAGGTTATTGCTGAGGCATCTTTAGGAATATTTTGTTATGAAATAAGATGTGAAACTTATAACAAATATTAAAAGATATCAGGAACACTAGAATACTGGAAAAAGACTAAAAAAATTATCTTAAGAGTAATTGGTTACTTTTTTTTCTATTTGATCTTCACACAAACTTAGAAGCTGAATGTAAGGTAGAATCTCATTGTGGTTTTTCTTAAGAGTTTTGAAGTCTTCTGTAGAGATGCCAAAACACTAAGTAACTCTGGGTAACATCACCAACAATTTACAGCATTAAGATGCTACTAGATTTAAGACATTGGAGGAGGCAGCAGTACACAAAGTCCTTGCCATCAAGGATTTCATAACCTAGCTGAAAACAAAGGACCCATGGATTTAAAAATAAATGAGTCCAGATTGGTGTGGCTCAGTTGGTTGGGTGTCGTACTGAAAACTGAAAGGTTGCCAGTTCAATTCCCAGTCAGGGCACAAGCCTAGGCTGTGGGCCAGGTCCCTGGTTGGGGGCGTGTGGGTGGCAACAGATGGATGTTTCTCTCCCTCTCTTTCTCCCTCCCTTCTTCCCCCATCTCTAAAAGTAAATAAATAAAAAAATTTTAAATAAATGATTCAAGATAGCATAGTTGAAATCATAAGTATTACATAAAGACAGAAGGGTTAAATTATAGTAGTCTGGTCTGATTAGAAGGCTTTAAAGAGCAAATAGAACCTCAAACATTTTAAAAGAGTTTAAATTATCCACAAGAAGATGGAAGAAATTAATTTTCTATTTCAAATATTAATGCATACATTCTTTCAATAAACATTTATTGGGCTCCTGATAAATTCTAGACACTGTGCTGGGTATTGGGATTAATGTCTCTCAAGAGCAAGGCAGGAAGATGGGCAATGAGTAGTGACAATCCAAGGTATTGAGTGCGTACATGTGTGCTGAAATATTTCTAAGAGCCCACTAATCTATCAAGAAGATGGTTACCACCTCTTTTTAAAGGAGTATGTAAATCATGAGATCTGGGTTCTAGTTCAAGTGCTATCATTGTAAGAGTCACAGTCTCTACAGGCCTGCTATTTTATGGGTCATGTAAATATGGAATATTTCAAAGTCTATGAAAACATAAAATTTAAGTGCGGGCCTGTGAACCAAAGGATCCCGGTTCGATTCCCAGTCAGGGCACATGCCTGGGTTGCAGGCCAGTTCCCGGCAAGGGACGCACAAGAGGCAACCATACATTGTTATTTCTCTCCCTCTCTCTCCTTCCCTTCCCCTCTAAAGATAAATAAGTAAAATGTTAAAAAAATTCTTTAAAAAATAAAATAAAAATACACTTTGTTCATTCATGGGTTCTTGATCTTGGTTGTACATCACAGCCACCTCTGGAAATGCATCAAGTGTTTAAAAAAACCCCATAAAATTTAGGATACAATTGAAGGATTATAATCATTAGCTTACTATTGGGCAGCTGGAGACCTGGGGTGGTGCTGAACACCAAGAATGTCCCAGAGAATTCATAAACAAGTGTTCTGAGGCTTCCCGACCGCCTGCCCCTTGCCAGGCCGTTTCTCCTTACGTTACGTCTTTTCTCTTCAGTCTAGAGAGGAGGTTTTTGGTTTTCCTCCCAAGTGGAAATCCAGCATGTTAGGTTAACTTTCCCATGAAGTAAACATCCCCAGTGCGCGCCTCCAGCTCCAACTTAAAGAGTTTCTCAAACACTAAAACACCCTCAACAGGTTCATATTACTGAATGCCTCACCCACCACCGTAACCCAGGATAAACGGCCCCCAAATCACTTCACAAGCAGCGCGGAAAAAGCGCAGACTCTATAGCCCGCGAAAGGCTGAGGTAAAGGTCACCCCTTGTAACACTCAGCCTTTCCGGCAGCCTTCCTCAGACGTCACGCACACGCAGGGGTCGCTGGGCGGCCGTCGCGCAACTGCCCGCCTCTTCTAGGGGGACTACAAGTCCCGGCTTGCCTGGAGTCGCGGCGTCGCCGGTAACTCGCGCCAGACAGAACGCGCTGGGTCAGCTCCTCCGCGCGCCTGCGCCCTGGCGGGCTCTGCGCAGGCGCATTTCAACGCTTGGGAGTGGAGGGCGGGGTGTCGCTCCCTTTCGCTGATGCAAGAGCCTAGTGCGGTGGTGGGAGAGGTGTAGGTGAGGTTTGTTCTGCTGCTGAGGCCCGTGGCTGACCCGTCTGACTTCCCGTCCGTGCCGAGCCTGCTGGAGCTGTAGTCATGTCCGGAGACGAGGTGAGGGCCCAAGTGTGGCACTAGGGCTGGGGACTTAGGCGGATAGCCGAACCCATTCCAATGTGGGAGACCCGGTCTGCGGCCTAGCGGCCGGCCGCCATGTGGGGCCCCCGGGCCTAGGTGTCCCGGAGCCGTAGAGCCAGTGAGGACTCCGGAGCCGCGGGGCTTGGCCGCGCCCGGCCCTCCTCAGGGTGGCAGCGCTGAAGCCGGCATTTCCGGAGTGGAGAGCACGTTGAGTCGTCTTCGCAGAATTGGGCTTGAATGCCGGTAACGCCCTGAGTGTACGAGATTGGGACTGGAGACCTCCGTATTCCTTTGGATTTGACACTGCAGCTCCAACATTCCTCGCTGGGTACCGGGGGCGCCAAGAGGAGCCTCCCTGAGCTCCGGTGGAGCGCCCGCATTAAAAACTTTTGCAGGTGTCTTGTTCTGGCTGGTATCACCTCTTGTTCTCCTCTCGAGCATTATTTCTTAAAAAGACCAGAGAGTGGGGTAGATAGGACGAGAGGACAAAATGCTTCACCTACGGAAAAGTGACTAGCTTCGGAAAGTTTTAGGGTAGAGCCCCGGTTTCCTTCACAGAGTTCACAGCGACGGGAGCGGGAAGTCCCGGCTGCGAAGCTGGCTGCATCTTTTACTACTACTGTCGTCCTTGTACCTCAGCAAATTTACTCAAATCCCCTTTGGCCATCTTTATGCCGGTACATGTAAAATTAAAAGGCCTAAAGTGAAATTAGACTTTAAGTGTTGTCAGTAGGTACTGGTTAATACTGGGGGGTGAGCTACAGCTTCCCGGCCAGCTCTCCCCACCAAAAAAAAAAAAAAAAAAAGGGTCTTGAATTTATAATTTACTTCTGTAAACATTTGAGTGTTTGGCCTATAGGGCCATGGAGAGAAGGAAGAGGAAAAATTCAAGGCTTTCTCGAGCACTGACTTCTGAGGTAGTCCCTGAACGATCCTTGGACTTTCCTTTTGGAAAGACCTGATCACAGTTAAGAAAGCAAGTAGGTGTGCTCACAGAAAGTAGAGTGTTCCCCAATTTGGTTAAATTCAATTCCTTGAAATGTCGTTAGTGACTAATTCATGAAGGGATTTGAAGACCAAATTAAGGAATTTGGATTTATTCTGGAGGGGACTCCAATTGATTTCCGGAGTCATGTAAGATGTGTATTATTGTAGGCCCGTTTTTTGGATAAGAAAACAGGCTTAGAGTGTTGTATCATGTCCATGATCAAACAGTAAGTGGCTGAGTCAGTGGTAGAATTCTAGATCTATGTAACAGTTCCTCTATCTAGGTGACTAGAAACTCTTTAGTATAAATTGAGAGTCTAAAAGGAAGTAGGTAGTTCTTGGGAAGTCTTGGTAGACATTGCTCTGGACTACTGTTCTTAAAAGGTTCTGAGAGTGGCAGTGTTTCACACTTGTTTCTAAGCTTTTCGTAACAAATAAAGCATTAATGTAGTGCAAAGTACTGTAGTGTGGTTTCTCTGGTAAAGTGCTCACAACTGTTTAGGGGAGGTAAGAGATTGCTAGTTTCTACAGGAGGTAGAAAGAACCACCAACATAGATTTGTGGGGCTGGAGGATTCAGTTTTAACAGTGGGATCAGGTTTTGAAGGAACTGGAATATGGCAGAACCAGCATTCCAGCAGAGAACTTTTGGAAGCCAATAAAGTATTAAGCAGCTTGGCACTTTTAGATACAACTTTGTTTTATAGTCAGGAAGCTAGGCCCCATGGAAGCTAACTTGCCCAAGTTCACACAGCAAATTAATGGGACTAGAACCAGCCTTTGGCTTCCACCCTGGAGATATTTGATGGTTCTGGTTCCTCCAGTACTGTTGACTAGATAAGTATTCTTAGGATGATCCTTAATTTCTGATTACTTTACAGATAAGTGAAGATCTATACATGGAAATAACTAAACTGTACATACTTTTTAAACTTGGCAATAAGCCAAAACTCACCAAATCATAACTTCTTTTAATGTAGTAGAACCAAGGTCTTTAAAAAGCAGCATTCTAGAAATATGGGTGCTACCTACTAAGGAAAAATCCCCTAATCTGCAGGCATTCATCATTTTTCAGACCAATTTTTTAAAAATTGGATTCCGTAGTTAAGATTATTGCTTATTACAATACTAGACCCTATTCATTAGGTGTCAGAACATTGGGCTTCCACACAACACTATAAGGTGGCTTACAAAAGAAGCTTTAAGCTAAAAAAGAAGTTTCTGATTAAAAATGGAATGTGGGGTGTACTAAGTTTACAAAACACAGAAGAATACAAAGAGAAATAAAAATCTCCCAGAATACTACCATCCAGAGATGACAACACTTGGCCTTCGTTCTGTTCACCTTGCTTCTCCAGGTTCTTTCGTAACTCACACTTCCCTTCCTGGTGTGGTGTGTCCATAAAGTTAACATCTTGGGTAAGGTATGATGTTTGGGAGTAGGTTTCCAATTTGATGAAGCATGTTAGGCTGTTGTTAGAGTAATTTTTGCTGATACTCCTTTTTCTCATCTCCAGCCCAGCTCTGAGTGGAAAGTTAGAAATGGAAAACTTCGAAGGTTTTGTTGTGGGCTTACATTAAAAAAAAAAAAAAAAAAAAAAATTCAAGAGAGTCTGTGGTTTTTCCATAAGTGCACTGTCAGCAACTATTTGCTTTTCAAATTCAAGTTAGTCTCATAAACAAAACATTTGGAATGTGATAATTTGTTGTCATTTGAAAGGCTTAAACTATTTTTTTAGTCAAGATTGAACAGGGTCTGGCCGTTTGGTAGAGAGGTCTGCTTTGAGCACTGCTTTGGAATCCCTGGTTTCTATATTTTTAACTCTATGAGCTAAACTCTGTGAGCGTATGTTTTAAGTACCCAGAGACAGTAATTAAGAGAGATGTTAATGATTTCATTGTATAATTCCTCCATGTTTCATACCCTTTACAAGGCTACAACCAAACTGTTAACCTGCAGGCCTAAATACGAATGTTTTTCAGAGGATAAGAAGGCAGTTATGAAACTACCCTCTTCTGATTTGAGGATCCCTCCCGTCTTTGGTCTGTCTTGCTGAGTAAAGTTAAAGGATAATTAATGTTCTAGGGCAGTTGCTCCTTGAAAAAAATGCAATAAATGAATTGTAAGCCCTGCCAGACAACCAGACTTACAGTGCCTCGAATGCCGCCTGTCCTTTGGCCAAATCTACGTGTCTCCAGAGCGCGGATGAATTGTAGCTACTTCCTAGGAACAGATAGCAACACTCCATGTAGGCTGACTTGAGGCCTAGGAGTTTAGCAGTGGGGAACTTTGCCTCCGGATTCTTCTCTCTTTAAGTTTGCCAAATTAAAAATTCTTCAGACTGATTGCATGTTAGAATTATTCATTTATACAGTTAGATCCTTATTAAGATAGAAGATGATAACTTTGAAATGAGGCTGTATCAATTTCCAGAATGTCTTGAAGATGATTACCTATAATTAAAATTGGGGAATTTTTTTTGAGAATTTCATTTTATGTTTTGGAAATTAGATAACCCTGAGTTGATGAAATTTCAGGATAGGACTGAAGAGATGCCATGCTTTATGAACTGTAAAGCATTATATACATTATGATAATTGCTAACATTGAGTACTGTTGTGCCAGGCACTGTGTCAGTTGTTTTATATTTACTCATTTAATCCTCCCAGTAATCTTACTAGGTTTGGTTTTGGTTTTGCCACTTATATCCACTTTACAGATGAGGCGTGGAGAGGGCAAGAGTTTACCTGGGGTAATTCAAGTAAGAGCCAGAGTCAGATTTGAATTCAGTCATTTGGGTTCCAGACACTTCACTGCACTATCACAACAGTTCATTGGGGGTAAATGCTGGATTTAAGCATGGTAGAATTGGGACAAAAGATTTGGTAAGGGGCTTAGAGAAAAAAATACTTGGGATTTCAAGCCAATTCTGTTTGACTTCAAAGACCTCACTCTTTCTACTCTATGTGTTATTTAAACTATTGTGTCTAAAATAACTATCTCTATTTTTCCCAAGTGATCAGTAAAAACATACAGTCTACAAAAAGTTATAAATTAGTTTTTCACTTATTCTGTAGTGGACATTAGATAAAAATATCCTCAGAAAACTTTTAATGTTCCAGAAACAAAAAGCAGAATAAAAGGTTGTGTAGAAGTTTCTCTTACTCAGATACAGATTTGCTATATGAAGGGTTGCTAATGGATTTCCTTAAAGTTTTGTTTGAACTTCAGGATAAAATTTTAAAAACACTTAAAAAAATTAGGTCAAGTCTCCTGGCATAGCAACCCTAGGTTGTCAACCTTAAATGTGTGTAACCAGCTTAGGCATTGGTCTTGTCATCCACAAAGTGAGAGGAGTAGCATAGGTTGTTATTAACGTCCCTTCCCTAAATTCCATGATTAATTCATTATAAAGTCCGCACATTTGCTCATGAAACTAAAAGTTCCTGTCTTACGATAATTTAAAAATTGAAAGGCAGACACACATGTTTAAAGAACACTCTCTACCCCCACCCTGTGTTTAATAGTATAAGGAAGGTTGGGTGGACTTTTTTAATCCTAATTTTGCTACTTTAGTGCATCAAATACTCTTAAGACTGTGTCTTTTGAGGATACAACATATTTGGAATATAAGCATCGTTAAAAACAATCACTTGGTCCCCTTTTTATTGTCTTTTAAACAGATGATTTTTGATCCTACTATGAGCAAGAAGAAAAAGAAGAAGAAGAAGCCTTTTATGTTAGATGAGGAAGGGGATGCCCAGACGGAAGAAACCCAGCCCTCAGAAACAAAAGAGGTGGAGCCAGAGCCAACTGAGGACAAAGATGTAGAAGCTGATGAAGAGGACAGTAGGAAAAAAGGTGAGTGGTAAAGGTGAGAGTCACTGTTTTGCTGGAAAACCTGGTTCTCTTCCATTGGAGTTTTGGATTTTGTGCATGCATTGACCTCTCAGCCTGATGAGGCTGTGCCAGTGAAACTTGAGGCCATCCACAGTCTATGTGCACTGGACCTTGCCAGATTTCTGATAGACACAGGGAAATTCCCACTGTATGCCCAAGTGGCAGAAGTGACAAAACCTTGTCATTCCAGGGCTGATTTTCCAGTCTAACCTGTCAGGTCTCTTTTCACATTTTAATAGGGGCTGTATTTGAGTATAGGCAGAAAGAAATAGGACCAAGATAGGCAGTTTTATGTCTTAGCGAGTCTGAAACCATATAAAACAAATTAAAATTGTTTTTAAAATGTTTCAGTTTAGACACCATCATTAATTATCCATTCTTGTGCTTTAACATAGATACCATTTAACTATTAGAAAAAAATTATCAGTACACATAATGTCTGTTGAATATAAGATACTGTGCAGGGGATAGAGAGAACTGACATTCCTTGAACATCTGTTGTGTTAAGCATTGTGTATGTGAGGGGAGACACTCCCAAAACTGGAATTATCTTCTGGAGGGCAGGCCCCTTGTATTATAGGCTTCTCCATTAGGTGAGTGTTCTAGGAATTAACCTGTATCAGGGTACCAGCTGGCATTGTTGTGAGAGACTGTGTTTGGGTTCAGTGAATTTTTTTTGAAGACTCTTAACACTTTTGCCCTGCCCACACCATGCTGAATGTTCAGCAGGTTTTGGCCAAAACAGCATGATCCCCTGTGCCTCACCCTCCCTATCCACTGGATCTCACTTCAAGTGATTGTTTTTTTTTGTTTGTTTGTTTCCCTGGATGAAAAAAGTCCTCAAAAGGAAATGTTTTGCTGGTGTGGAAGAGGTGAAACAAAAATGGTACAAGCACTAAAAGGCATCAAAATAGATGAGTTCAAAAACTTTTTTGAGCAGTGGAGAAAAACATCTTGATAGGTATATTGCATCAAATGGAGAGTAGTTTGAAGGTGACTAAAGTTTAAACATGTAAAAATAAAATACACAATTTTTTATAAATAAATTCCATTTTGTTGGGTCCCCCCTCGTATGTTTAAAACAAACTTGTAAAGTAAGTCATTCTTGTAGTAAGACAATGAATTCTAAAATAACCCCTTGAAGAAAAATTGTGTAGCCAAGGGATCCTAAAATATTCCTAGAGTACAACAGGGCAGAACAATTGGAAAACATTTCGAATGGAACCTATTATTACTTACTAATGATAGATAAAATTTTATTCATACTGTAGCCTCAAATTTAAAGAATGTGAAATACTTTATAAGACCCTTTGTTGATTTATTGATACAACAGCATGTAGAGTTAGTCACTAGGATTTAGGTGAACAAGGCATTAATTAGCCCCTTAGTATTTAGTAGGGAGATAGATAAGCAAGCTGTTAAATACCTCTGTTGCGGTGAAAGAAGGTACTATTGAAGTATCTGGGGGGCACCCAATTGAGAAAAAGGCGATATAGGTAGGTTTGGAGAGAAGGCTGCTTGGTAGAAGTAACTTCTAACCAAGATTAAAGGTAAGAGCTACCTGGGAGCTTCCATGGAAAGGGTTAGAGGTGAGAGACCATGAACACTACACTAAAGTGGAAGTAGTTCATTTGGGCTGGGACCAGGGATTGAGGTAGGGGAGATGAGATGGTAAGCAGAACTGGAGAGAGAAAGTTGGAGAGCCTTGGAAATTGTGTTAAAACCCTGACTTTGTCTTGGAAACAATAAGCATGATATGATCAGATTCATAAATACTCTCAACATGGTTCCCTAACCAGATTTTTCCTACAAAGCTTTGAGTTTCTCAGAACCATAACCTTTGTGGCTGAGGAGGAATCCAGGGTACTAATTAATACTTAATTTCTTTATTCTGTTGACTTGATTCATTAATAGATGAAATGTTGGTTTAACTCATAATTGGATGCTTTGCTTTCTATTTGTTAATAATTGATCATTTCAATTACCTGTCTTTTTAGATGCTTCTGATGATCTAGATGACTTGAACTTCTTTAATCAAAAGAAAAAGAAGAAAAAAACAAAAAAGATATTTGATATTGATGAGACTGAAGAAGGTGTAAAGGTAGTATTGCTTTCTTATTGAAGGTAAAATTTGACCTCTTGAAAGGTTGCTAAATGGCTGATATTTCTTCCTCTTTGTCTCATCTCTTGCTAGCATTGCATTTGCTGAGTACTTAATCACCACTGTGAGGGTCATTATGTCTGACCAAGGTATTCTAAAGGGATTATGATTCAAAGGCATGTAAATTTAGGTTTTGTATATTGTATTGTGTGTCTGTAAAATGATTACAAAATGCTCTTCATCTTTACAATGAGATTGGCTGAGGGAGAGATATTTCAATAAGTGAGAAATCCTGTGAAGCAAATATTCTCATGGTTTCCTTTGTTAAACTCTGGTGGCATGTTGAGGAGTCACAAATTTATGTGTACCTCTGAGCGGCCAAATGAATCCCTGCCTGTGGAGTTTGGGGGCTGATGATCTTATGGCTTGTAGGAGAATCAAAGCACTCAGGCTGTTTCTATGGAATTCTCTGATCTTATAGTTGTCTTAATATGAGATCAATTTCCAATACAAATATTTCATAATTGTTTTGAACGAACAGATAGATGGGTGAGTAGGTAGGTGAATAGGATGGATGGAGGAGTTAGCTGAAAGTCTGTTCTTCTCTTATTTAGAGCCACCATTTTAAAGACCCTGTCTGGAAACCTTGAGCAGATCTCATACATCTGTTTATAAAACGCAGGATAGTATTGATTTTACGTATACACAGAGAAAGAGCAGGAGTTGAGAACACACATACGCATGCACTAAGAGTCCCGTTTTACGTCCTCCACTCAAATTCTTCTTTGGTTTATTTGCTCAAACTTAAGGTATATCCCATATGTAGCAGGGAATGTATATAGTAAAGTAATTCATTAAATTTTGGAAACTCACAATTTTGATGACTTCGTTAATTCAGCAGATATGTATTGGCAAGTACAGTGAGTCATTAGACATTGTGTGCTAATTGCTAAGGTACTGAAATGAATAAGATATTTTTCCTGTTTTCTGGGATAATTTGGAGTCCTTTAGAACAAGATTATTTTACCTGGATTTATACTGTTCTGTCCCTGTTTGGGGATTGTCTTCTCTTCCTACTATTGCAGGGAAATTGAGGAAAAGAGAGATGCTCAAATTATATGGAATAATTAAAGTTTAAATATCCTGAGTAACAAAATGACACAAGAGATGAACCACAGAAAATCATGGTTCACAAAGTTGTTTTGGTTGATTCCTATAGTAGCTTTTGTTCTCAAGAGTCACTTATATATAAGCTCTACTCTTATTAAGTGCTTGGATACTTTTTTCTCTGCTACTGAATTCATAACATAAGGTGTTACAAATATCTTTATCAGGCAATGTGTGGACATTAAGTGTTAAGATCATAGGTTACTCTCACATCCAAATTTTCAGACCATCACGGGACTTTTGAAAAATGTTGAAAAACACTGCTATTTGCTGTCTCTCACCAGGACTTAGCCTGAGTTTGGAAGTAGATCTTACTGGGGTGAAATAATTATAGAGCACTAGAAAGCTGGCTGGTGTATGCTACTTTATATTTGGCATATCTGAGTTTCTCACTTATGGACTGTCATCTTAGAGACTAGGTCACTAACTAGTTTCTTGTTTATATGTTATCCAGCTAATACACATGGGCTGTTTGGTCTTTGATGGCTGTATGTGGCACTAAGACTACACAGCTGGATATGGGATCTCAAAGCTGAGCTTCATTTTCTCCCAGCTATTTAAACTTTTCTGCAGATAAGATTTCTGAAATTACTGTAGCCGTTGCAGACTGGTTCATTGTGTAGGTACACACAAATAGATATTGATAGATAATGTGGACAGCACATTTCAGGGTAGGGAGCTGGATAAGTTGGTGAAAGGAGGGATTAGGATAGAGGAAACTGAAACTGATCCTTTCTGCTCTTCTTGGGTGTTAGACTCATTTCTGGGCTGTGATATGACCTCTTTACATCTATGACTATAGCAACTAATGTTGGAATAAACCTTTACCTTGTCTCCATCCATCCATCCATCATATGATCCCAATTCTCCATGGGTTCTGCCTTTCCCCTTTCATGATGTCATCTATTGAAGTGATGCCCAAAGACCTCTTTGCAGTCTGGTGTAAGGCTGACTGTGGTATAATAAAAAAATACTTATTATTTGTCTCTGGTTCCTGGCACATAGCTCCCCCTTGGAATCTTTGGAATGATGAAAGTATCTTTTGAGATGACTGGTGGCTGGGAGCTCCTGAATAGCTTCAGGATAGGTCATCAGAAAGATTAAGCCATGATTAGATGATTGGAAGTTTCATATATACTGGGCCATCCTCACCTCCTAACCCCCTGCAGAAAGGGGTTGGAGATTGAGTTCAGTCACCAGTGGTCAATGATTTAATTAGTCATTCCTGCATGATAAGGACTCCATAAAAACTCCTAAAATGATGGGGTTTAAAGAACTTCAGGGTTGGTAATGTTGGGAGAGTGGCATTACCTGGACAGGTCATGGAAGTTCTGCACCAGCTCTCTTTCCCTGTTTGTCTCTCCCATTTGGCTGTTCCTGTGTTGCATCCTTTATAACAAACTGGTAATAGTTATGTACTTCCTAAGTTCTGAGTCATTCTAGCAAATTATCAGCCTTTGCAGGGAGGGGTTTGTGGGAACCTGTGAATCTGTAGCTGAGGCAGAAATACGTGTGGGTAACCTGGGGACCCGATGCTTGTGACTGGCCTCTGAAGTGAGGACAGTATTGTGAGACTGAGCCCTTAAACCTGTGGAATCTGTCACTAACTATAGGTAGTTTCAGAATTGAAATGAATTATAGGTCACCTAGCTAGTGTGGGAGAGTTGAAGAATTGGTGTGGGGAAACACCATGAATTGGGTGTCTGGAGGAGAAAGCCCTCCCACTGATTGCATCAGAATACTTAAGAACTTCTGTAAGATACTCCTTGACCCCTATTTCTGCTAAAGATTGTCAGTCAAAAGATTTAAGGATCTTTTTAAGTTTCCCAGGTGATTCTTACAGTGGCCTGGTTTGGAAATATGTACAATAATTTTCAGATCCCAAGGCTGATGAATAAAAGAAAGGAAAAGATCCCACAAAACTGTTCTGAATTTCCAGTGTAAATGACAGACTCGCTAAGCCATTTTGGCTCACCTGTGAGAGACATTTCTTATATGTTACTTAAGTTTTGAGTATTAATTTTTTTCTCTAAAAGGATGTCAGCCCATGTTTTGTTTTTTGTTGTTGTTGTTGTTGTTTTAAGTCCTAGTATTAAAACATTGAAACTGTTATCTTAATTTCTTAGGATCTTAAGATTGAAAGTGATGTTCAAGAACCAGCTGAACCAGAAGATGACCTTGACATTATGCTTGGCAATAAAAAGAAGAAGAAGAAGAATGTCAAGTTCCCAGATGAGGATGAAATTCTAGAGAAAGATGAAGGTAATATTGGGGTCTCAGCAACTCGTTTCTAGGTACTCAAGCCTTTGATCTAGTCTCTTTGATGGGTGGGCTCCTTTATTTTTTTTCTTGCCCCTTATTTCCACCTGATTATGGAAGCTAAAAAGAAACAGGACATTTAAAGATTTCATGGAGGAAGAATTTGGCAATTGTAATTATATTAAATCATGAGGATTTAGGTGATTGGGTAATTACTGTAACTGAATTTTAAATGTTTAAAATTAGTTAAAATTTTTTTTGTTAAAAGTGCTGTTTTATTAGTTTCTAAGTGCCATAGGGTCTTTAAAGAACTTTACTATAGTCAGCAGATGGTTTTTTATGGATGTGGATGTTTCTTAAGTGCTTCCAAACAGTTGCATGTTTTTTTCTCTAATTATCCCAGTGCATTATTTTATCTTGTGTTGGTTAAATCAAGAAACAGCTTGGGGTGTGCCTGTGATATCACAAATTCCTAATTAGAGAGGTCTCTATTAAGGGTTGTTTATAGAAGTCGAAAGATCCCTGTCTTTAAGGAGTAAGAGATTGTTTGTTAAACTTGATGCCTTTGTGCTTGAGACTGTTGTTAATGTAGTTCTGGGAGAGAAGACTTGTCGTTGATGCTTTCATTTCTCTAGATCTGCCTCTACCCCTCATTCTTAGTCTTTGTTATCTGCAGTTTTAGAAGATGAAGACAGCAAAAAAGATGATGGTATCTCATTCAGTAACCAGACAGGCCCTGCTTGGGCAGGCTCAGAAAGAGACTATACATATGAGGAGGTAAGACAAATTCTCTATGGAATGGGGCCAAGCTATTCACAAAAACTCAAAAGAAAAGCAAGATAAATGTTACCTGAATTGGAAGGGCCATTGAACTGCAGATGGATAGTGAAGCAGACTCAGAGGTCACATAGCCTGATGCCCTCATAGGGGCAGCCTGCCCAGAGTGTGGCAGTCATTATAGTACTCGCAATGTTCCCATCTGAATCCGTGAACTTGCAAGGCCATGGAGGTGATGTCTCCTGGAACAGGATGGGGAGCAGTGGGGAGAACCAAGTGACTAATTTGGGGCCAGGATAGCCCGCAGTTTGCTTATTTGGGCTTTCCTGAATCTTACATTTCCCACAGAAACAGCAGAATCAGTACGGGTTTGTTCATTAAGTCTGAACAAGGAATTACTGAGCATTCGTAATGTACCAGATTCTGCTTGAGAATTGAGTCCTGCTCTCAGAAACCAGAATGTGAAGTAATGTGTGTATATTTAGTAAAAAGTGAAGTTGGCTCTGCTTAAAGGTAAAAGCAAGATTCAGGATATATTCTGCTATTGATAAGAATGTACATGAATACCATTTTATCTCTATAGCTACTGAATCGAGTGTTCAACATCATGAGGGAAAAGAATCCAGATATGGTTGCTGGAGAGAAAAGGAAATTTGTCATGAAACCTCCACAGGTTGTCCGAGTAGGAACCAAGAAAACTTCTTTTGTCAACTTTACAGATATCTGTAAACTGTAAGTTGGTTAATGGAGAATCTCCATTCCAAATACCAGATTTCCAGTGGAGTTTATATTAAAGATCCTTATTGAGGACTTTATTGCAGGTAGAAGGAGAATGCACAGCTGTCAAATTTGGGTTGAGGGAGGTCAGAGTTCAAGTTTATCAGTTCTTTCTACTTACAGGTCTCAGGGCTTGTTCTGTCAGACATCCAGAGGTGAGAGAAGCCAACTCATGTTGATGCTTGAGAGTAGATCCTAACCAGACAGAGTGAAAAGTGAGGAGGCTAAATGTAGTCCTCAGACAGGAGCCTGACCAGAACAGGGAGGTAGAAAAGCTCAGGAGGTTGAGGGTGAGCCTGCTAAGCAAGTGAGCTCCAGGAAAGGGGCTAAATTTGGTGTGCCTCTTCCTTGGATGGTCGTTGCCAAGGTATACAATGGAAGAGATTTCAGCTTTCTTAATTACCACCAAATTCCATCACATTTCATGCCGCTCTCACCCTCAGGTCACTCACTGTCTGGGCCTGGCTTTTCTTAGCTCCTCAGCTACACCTTTTCTGGCAGGTTCCTTAGGCAACTGACCTTATCTACTGTTTGTCTTCAATTTCATAAGTGATACCTGCTGCTGCAGATAAAAGGGAAAACTGGTAAAACAAAAAAAGAAAAATAATCACTAAAAATCCAGTCACCCAGAGATAGCCACTTGTTTTCGTTGCTTATAGGCATGACTTAAAAGATTCTAGACTTATTTTGCTGACAACAGTATATGCTCATTATAGAAAATATAGACATGCTAGAGAAAATTTAAAATCATCTATAAGTCTGCCATTAAGAGATAGGTAATCAGCTTTGGCCAATGTGGCTCAGTTGGTTGGGCGTTGTCCTGCAAACCGAAAAGATCACTGATTCAATTCCTGGTCAGGACCCATGCCTGGGTTGCAGGCTTGGTTCCCATTTGGGGCATGTGCAAGAGGCAGCTGATTGATGTTTGTCTCTCACATCGATGTTTTTTCTCCCTCCCTTCCCCTTTCTCTAGAATCAATAAAAGAAAAAAATTTAAAAAGGAGATAGATAATCACAATTTAACATTTTTATGTTTAGCTAGTTTTATGCATATATTTTAAAATAAATGGTATACTGGTTTTAAAACTTTTTCTCTTAATAAATCACAGAACTTTTACTTATGTCATTAGTCTTCATAAAAGTTCTTAGTAGCTACACAACATATTCTAACAGTTTTTTAGGTAGACATAGCTGCTCCCAGGTTTTCTTTGTCAGAGGCAAAACTTCAGAGAACATCCTTATACATGTATCTTGCCATTGACTCACAACAGAGCCTTAGAGCAAAAAGTCCCAAAATAGAATTATTGAGTCAAAAGGAATGGATATTTTTGTGGAAAATATTGGCAGATTGTTTTCTAACAAGCTTGTACCAATTTATACTCCCACTACCAACGCAGGAGCTTACCTGGTTCATTATATTTTCACCAACCCTCACTCATTACATTTTAGGAGAAAATAACTGTCTTTAAAATTAGTAATACCTGGTTATTGGAACAAGTTCAAACAGTGCCACGTAAGTACAGTTGAAAAGAGAAAATATTAAATGGTATTGCTCTGCATTTTATTTTTTCATCATATATATATATGTTGGGACCTGTCATGTTCTAAAAGCAGGATAGAAAGGATGTACTGTAATTTATTTAACCACTCCCCAGTTGGTGGATATTTAAGCTATTTTCAGTTTTTCTCCTATTATGCTACCATGAAATGCTTCTCTACATATTGTTCCATTTTTTAAAAAATAAAAAATTTTCCAACAGGAAATATACAGGGATTAGCATAACGAACACCCAGGGTCTCCTATTGTCTAGGTTTGGAGTATTTGACCCTTTGACACGTTTGCTTCAGATATTTTTATATCTTTACTAACAGGATTTTACAGCTACAATTAAAACCATCTTTGTAACTCTTTTATCTTCCTTCCCAGAAAAAGATGTCCTCTATAAAGGTGTTTATGTTTCTTGTCCATGTCTCTAGACATTTTACTCATGTGTGTGTACAGTATTTGTTAAGTAACATGTAACATTGTTTTATGGATTTTAAAATGTATCATGTATCTTTATTTCAGAGTTTGATGAACTTATGCACTAAAGTACACCTAATAGGAAAGTTATCACAAATTAAAACAGTGAACAGGTTGGTTTTTTAGAAGTTTGGTTAGATTTCCATAGAAGATAGTATATATTCCACTTTCTTTTTAGATTACATCGTCAACCCAAACATCTCCTTGCGTTTTTATTGGCTGAATTGGGTACAAGGTAAGACACTATATTCACATTTTTATATATGGTAGTTAAGTATAGTACCACTGGACATTTCATAAGAACTTTTCTTAATCTGAAAAGGGTATGTAACACACTTAGAAAAAACAATTCACCTGATTATCAGGAACTTATTTCTGTGCGAGTGCTTGGCTGCTTGGGAATAGGGAACTGAATTAACGTTGGCTTACCAAACAGGCCTGTTGGCACCAAAATGAGGACCATAGCACTGCCATGTTTATAGTTCCCGTTATTAACTGGATTCTTGGGTCTTTATAGAACAAATATTGATTTCAAATAAAGTCATTTTCTTAGGTCAGAATGTATTTTCTAGCCCTGGCTGGTGTGGCTCAATGGATTGAGTACTAGCCTGAGAACCAAAGGGTTGCTGGTTCAATTCCCAGTCAGGGCACATGCCTGAGTTGTGGGCCAGGTCCCCAGCTAGGGTCACGTGAGAGGCAACCACACATTGGTGTTTCTCTCCCTCCCTTTCTCCCATTTCCCATCTCTCTAGAAATTGGTAAATAAAATCCTTTGAAAATATGTATTTTCTAAATTGTTAATAGGCTATTGATGGAATACAGCTTATAAATTGATGAGTGGCATAGGAGAAACATTGAAACAGGGATCCATAATTAGTTACTTCCCTGACTTAAGGCTCACCTGTTGAAGGCACCAAGCCAGTCCATCCCTATTCAAGGGTGCCAGGATCCCATGGAGTTTGACCATAAGTGTTAGGAATCCAACTGTCCCTTTAAAAATGAGTAGATTCAAGGCATAATAATGAAAACTAAAACATAGTGATTGCCTTGGGTACCATTTCAGTCTTTTTAGTTCTGTGAACTAACATTCTAGATTCTAATATTCTAGGTAGAAGCTGATATACCCATCTTAAAGATTTGGAAACCGGTTCAGTGAAGCTGTAGTTGGTCACATAGCTAGTTAACGCCACAGTCAACATGCAAACTCGGGTCTGCCTGTCTTGGGAGCTTGAGTTCTTAAATAACTTAATCTTGTGCCTTTCTGGCAATACAGACGTTAACTAAGGTGGGTGTTCTGTTCTCTTCCTATTCTTGAAACTCTGTTGGAATTGGCTACACTTGCTGTGGGGTTAAGGAGTAACTTACTTGACTAATGGTAGACATGTAGGCTCTGTTGTAAAATTATTGTAAATTTGTTACATAACCATTGTCTGTTTTTGACTTGCATAAATTAATGAAGTAAAAGCTAGCAGTGTTTTTCTGACATTTCAGAATAATTTATTTTTTGAAGAGGTGCAATAAATATTAAAACAAATTGTGCCCAGTGAACTTAAGGTCAGTGGATTTAATACAGGGCTGTTGGGAAAATTGGCAGAGAATGAAAAAAATTTCCTATATCAAGCACTGGAATATCACCATAACCTGGAGATTAAGGGCTCTAACCCATGGAGGATAATAATAAACCCTTAATAGTTTAAGGAGAAGCACAGGGGAGATTCTTGCAAAAGTCATTTTTATACTGAAATATAGAAATTTAACACTACCTGGCTGAATTTTGTTGTTTCACTTTGATTTGTAATTTTTAAGAAATAATGTTTAGCCTAGAGCTTTGATCTCTTGAAGTGCTTGTCATCGCCTTTTCAAAAAGTTTCTCTTTAAGCACCGTGGACAATACATGTGGCCTGTGACTTGGGGCTTTAACAGTTTTATAGAAATAAACGTTTCACACATTCAAATGTACAATTCCATGTTCACATCAACCAACTTTAGGACATTTTCATCATCTATATATGACTGAATCAAAATACAGGGTGGGCAAAAGTAGGTTTACAGTTGTGAGTACATACAAACAGTTTACTTTTATATTATTAATTATTCTATTTCCCATAAGGACAACTGTAAAGTAAACCTAATCTTGCCCACCCGTTTTTAGTGCTTAGAATTTTTAAAGATAGGTCCTACTTTGTACATGGTAAGCATTCAGTAAAAGTATGTTTTTCCTTGTTGGATAAATGGGCCATCACACAATGTTAAGGAATCAATTTGTTTTAGACTGAAAATTAGTTCTAAATCTGTTTTGCTGCTGGCAACTTAATTGATGGAAATTGGATTGTTAGGAAATATGGATAGGTCATCAGGTACCAGCTACTTAATTAAAAATAAATTTTGAGAAACAGGTAGTATAGCACTACTTCTAGAAGTTATCCTATGCCATTGAATACATTTAAATTAATTAAATGTAAAGGTCCTGGAATTTAGTTCCTAACAGGAATAAACAATAATGAGGTATTTTTGTTTTCTTTCATAGTGGTTCTATAGATGGTAATAACCAACTTGTAATCAAAGGAAGATTCCAACAAAAACAAATAGAAAATGTTTTGAGAAGATATATCAGTAAGTGTATAATTTAAACTCAGTACATCATTCTGAAATGTTCTCATCAGGCTGTATTGTTTTGGGGAGAACCATTGGTTTGTAATGGAGCTGGAAAGGCTACTCTTAAAGGATGAGAGAAAATGTTAGTTATGGGGGGCAGGGTGGAGCCAGGGACATAGCTCTTGGTGGCTGATTGGGGGTGCAGTGAGAAGGGTTTGGATTTCCTAAGAAGGCCCAGGCTGAAGGCCAAGCTAGAGAAATCTGTCTGCATTCAGGCCTGGCAAGCATTCCTGCCTCCTTGGACATTCGGAGGTTTTTTCCAACCCATAGTTTAGTACCTGAAGCATCACAGCAGACAGCTTATGTTTTCATACCCTAGAACAGTTTAGCTATAAACTTACCACTAAGTTCAGCTAAGCTTCCCTGGTCTGGGTGTCAACCTGGGCTTGTAGACTTCAGTGTGCAGGTGTTTTCAGAGAGAAGAAACCTCTGCATCACTGGCTACTAGGTAATTCTGTATGTTGCTTTTCCTGCAGAGGAATATGTCACCTGTCACACGTGCCGATCACCTGACACAATCCTGCAAAAGGACACCCGACTCTATTTCCTACAGTGTGAAACTTGTCATTCTCGATGCTCTGTTGCCAGCATCAAAACCGGCTTCCAGGCTGTCACGGGCAAGCGAGCACAGCTCCGTGCCAAAGCTAACTAATTTGCTAATCACCACTGATTTTACAAAGTGTGTTGTGGAAATTTGGCTGGACAGGTTTACCATCAGAGTGGATATACCATTGTATTAAAAACAAGATAGAAAAGCTGCCAAGCTCCTTGGCGTGTGGCTGGTTGGTCTGAAATCCTTGCAAGATGCCGATGCTCAAGCTGTTGACATACTCATTGCCTACTTTAACAACTGTCAGAGAAACGTGATGGGGTAAGGCGGTGCTTTTTTAAAATCGTTCATAGACTTCTGTAAAATGCAAGATAAATTAAAGTTATTATAACAGTGATTCTTTCAATTTGGTTTGTCCTTCAGTTTTCTTTTCTATAAAAATTGTGCTTAATGAATTCAGCAAAACAGTTTGTGCCTCGCCTCTGGCGAGGTTTCTGTATCCTTGTCCTAAGAAACCGGACGTTGGTTTCAGCTGGGAAGCCATTTCCTCTCAGCTTCTCTTAAGATACGTAAAGTAGACACAGCTTCCCATGAGAGGGTGGTTGGAGCATAAAAATCTAGGACAGCCTATTTTACATAGATTTGAAATTCTTTTCATTATGTGAGGATTGTTGCTACTACCTCACTGCTAATTCCTCTAGCTGTCACCATGAGGGAATACAAGGTGCTAGGTACCCTGCCTCCTCTGAATTTTCTCCTTATAGGCCTCTAAGAGAATCTTAGAAACAGCCTTGAAGTGTGTCTCGGTAAGTAAGAGATGTGGCATGTGCAGTACAGAGAACTCTTCTGAGAGTCTAAACCATGATACTAGAGGAAGTTTTTCTTTTTCTTCCCCAACTTGTGTTCTGGGTTTGAAAAGACCCACCACATATGCTTTTCTATTTTCTGTATTAAAAGTTTTATCTTTTGAATGTCACCATGGAAAAACCAAGAGGTGATGCTTCCTGTGTGGTGCTTCTGGTGCCTCCAGTTCTGCCTTCTGAGGATTTGGCTGAGAGGGTATTTCTCCATTAAGCATGGGGAAAAAGATCATCTTATGTGTCTGCTGTGATCTGCCTTGCACTCACTTGCCAAGGATAAGGGCATAATGCTGCTCCTACTTTCTTGTTGCAAGACTAATCCTAAAAGTCTCAGGAGCAGCCAGTTACTAAGCCCTGAATGTCTTGACCATGTTGTTTTTAATCACTGTGACCCTTAATTTTAAAGTACAAGCCAAGTGTTGTAAAACACTCTGGCCAAAAAGTGGTGGAGGGAGCAGAGCATTCCTTCAAACTGGCTGAGCTGCCACCACTGCCCTGAACTCAACTGCTGTTTATAATGCCATCTTCCTTTTGTATCTACACCCACACAATTCCCAATGTTGGATGTTACTGCGTGAATAAAGCAAGAATCAGTGCCTCTTGTGTAATTAGTGCTCCGTTGCTTTTGTGTGTATTTATGTGTTTTCATTTAGGGGGACCCTTTAGGGAAAGACATGGGACTTTACAGCTTGGTGACAGTTTGGCAGTTATGTTGGCAGTTTCAACCCATCTTTAACTTCATCATCAAAACAAATTCTTTAAACTCATCCTGACTCTTTAAGATAGTCCAGTTGACATACTAAATTGGATGACTCTTATCAAACCCATTCAAAGTGGTGGGTTGCCACCCATTCACAGTAGCATCAGTTCTCTCTTCTGCCTACTACCACACACCAGCCACAGCTCAGTTTGAGGGAATCTTCTGTAGAGTAACGAAGTAAAGGTATTTGAGGGTTTCTGATCTTGTGGTTGTGAGAAGAATTAAGCCACCATTTCCAAAGTGTCAGGAAACAGTGCCAAGGAGTATTCCTAATTATGTGAAGGGGGAAAAAAGAAGGGATCCACGGGAAAATCTGAGATTAGATGAACAAGTTCCACGACTGCCAAAGTTTTAGAATGCTGATATGCATTTTCATGAGCACATGAACGTGATTATCTCTATGGTCCTTGGAAAATATTCTTGACTCTAAATCCAGCCCCATTTACAGAAAAGCTTAAGCTTATCCTAAGACATCTTCTGGCTCACATACTTCAGAGGTCTCTCTCCACTGTAAAATATTGTCCCACCTACTTACATCAGCACTGGAAGCAGAGTTTTATTCCCAATGCCAAGAACAAGCAATGCCTAGCAAATTGTAGGTGTTCCAATGTTTGAATGAGTTTCTTTAAAAGCATAGAATATGTAGACTTTTGTAGCCCCCTCTCCCCCCAAATAATTTTTTAAAAATGTGTGTATTCATTGATTTTAGAGGAATGGAGAAAGAATACTGGTTTGTTGTTCTACTTTTTAATGCATTAATTGGTTGCTTCTTGAATGTGTCCTAACCTGAGACTGAATCCACGACCTTAGCGTTTTGGGACAACACTCTAAACCACGGAGCTACCTGGCCAGGGCAGCCCCCAACATCTCGTAGGGTAAGTGCTGTCCAGAAAAAATGCTGGGCTGGACAGCCTGGAAAAAGTGCTAGTGTGGTGCCAGGCCCTGGCTATAACCTGGCCTCCCCATCCTCAACTTTTGCCCTGTTTTGTGATGCGTTTTTAGACGTTGGGCTTTGAAAGTGTTCCTTTTTCCAGTGAGAAGAGGAACAGCCTGGAGTGAGTCCCCTCTGCCATTGATTATATCTTGTATATCTCATCTATATGGTTGTCTTAGAGTGACCTTGATAAACCCTGCCAAATACAGAAATTAGACTCTCCTAAGGATTTCAACAGAGGCATAGTGCTTAGAGCTTTGTCACATCAATGGTGGTACTCAAGAGAAGAAAAGACCAAACACCTACTGGGTCCCCTGTGCTGCCATGGCTACTATCCTTTCAAACCTTCCCTGATACCATGAGATTTTCCTGAACCCTTTAAATCACTGCACCTTGATTTAAGGTTGGCTTTTGTCTTACACACTTGAAGCCATGGGAGGACCAGCTGTTTGTTCTCAGGGTTAAGTATTAATGAATATTCTTCATATTAAATACCACCATTTTAATGGGCATCTCTTAAAATTGTGTTTATTAGCTGCAGATTTTTATGAACTTTTAAATAAGCCAGAAATCAAATTAAAGCCAAATTACACGGGAAGTTGACCAAACATAATCATACAGTACTGGCCAAACTTCAGTATCAACTCTTTTGGCCTCAGAATTATGACTGCTTCATTATTCAGTCCCAGATATACCAGTGCACTATGATAGAGGATTCGTATGACCCAGAACATGGGCTACTCTTGAACAAGCACTTAATATAATAGGTGGTTAGCCCTACCAAAGATCCTACTTTGTGCTAGGACTTTCTAGGTGCTTATACCTATCAGCAGAGCAACCCTTTGAGGTAGGTATGCTATCATCCCCATTTTATGGAGGAGGAAAGGGAGACTCAGGATAAGCAACTTGCCTAAGGGGGTTACTCAGATAGCTAAGTGGGGAACCAGGATGAAGTCAGTCCCTGACATTTGAGCTCCAGAGCCCATGCTCTGCCTCTGCAATGCTGCCTCTCAGTGATAATGTCATATATTCAAAAGTATTATTGAATGCCTGCAGCAAAAGGCAGCCCCTGCCCTCCAGAAGCTTAGAGTGTACTGAAAATGACAAATGAGCAAATCAGTTGTAAATATAATCTGATAAGAGGTATAAGAGAAATAGTACATAAGAGGGGCCAGTTTTAACTCAAACCAGGAAGGTTGTAAAGGTGACTTCTGAGCTGATAATTAGGGTTAGCAAGTGAGAGAAGACAGCATTCCAGGTAGAGGCTCAGAAGCCAGGCTGTGGGAGGGGAGGTACTGGGACAGAAGGAAGGGGTTAGATGATGGAGAACTTATATGCCATAATAATTAAGCTCTCCATGCTAAAATTAAAGGAGTCTGGAATTTACCCACTGGGCAGTAAATAACTGATAGTGGCAAAGATGAAAGGTTGATCACAGGTGCCACATTTTTGGACAATAAGACACACCTAGGTTTTAGAGGAGGAAAGTAGGGGAAAAATTTTTGAAACAAAAACTGTGATAAAACATTTAATAACATAAATAATAATATTTCACCAATGTAAATGTAAACAAGCATTAACAACCATTATTCCTCCCAAGTGGGGTGCATCTTATAGTCTGAAAAATATGGTAAGTGGGAGGGGGGATAGGAAGCTATTGCAAAAGTCCAAGAGATAAAAGGGCCTAACCTAAGACAGTGGGATGAAAAAAACGGGTCAGAGCCAAGACATGCCATAGGAAAATTAACATGATGTATAATTAGGACTGGAAGGTGCTAACATGAGCAACAGGGTGGGCAGTGATATACACCCAAGTGCAGCTATCAGATGGGGCATCTATAGGTATATATATACCCTGGTACTCCTGGGGGAGGACTAAGGTAGGAATTATGGAGGCATGAGTCTGGAGTCTGAAGCCATGGGTTTGGTCAGCCAAGTAGCTAGCTATACAGCAAAATTAAAGAAGGCAGAGAGGTGCTGGCGTAAGAAGAGTCAGCAAAAGAAACTATGCAGAAGAAGACAGCCAGGAAGACTGTTGTCCCAAGAATCAGAAGAGGGATGTCAAAGTTGTTTATGACAGAGCATATGCAGAAGGACTTCCCAAGTTTGCATCCTGCCTCTGCCTCTTCAAATGGCATACTACCCAAGTCTCAATTTCCCAGTCTGTATCAATGGGATGAGTATCTCCAACTCAGTGGGACTGTTGTGAGGTTTAAAGAAGATAATGCGGTCTGTGTTAAAGTACTTAGAGCACCCAGGAAATGCAAACATATGTGTGTATATACTATATCCCTCTTTCTATAGAGCCTAATGCTGCAGGGGTGGAGTATAATTAAGAACACAAAAGAGAGAGGCTGGATTGAATTGTCTGCATTTGCTCCATAATTTAGTTGACCAAGTCACACAATCCTTTTGAAAACCCTTATGGGCAAGGATGAACAAGATAGACTCATGCCTTAGGCAGTTCTCTGTGTACTCTGGGAGCTGTACATTGGGGTGTGTCGGGTATAGAAGAGATGCTAAAGGTGGGGTTTGAAGGGTAAGAGGGGCTTATTGTTAGAAGGGAGTGGTGGATGGGGAAGAGATGGGCCAGGTCAGAAAGTGAGAATCGGTAACCCTGTCAGCTTCTGTACTGTGTACCTGGAAAAGCCAAACCCCATGCACTTGCCCTGATCACCTGGGCTCCCCCACAGGAAGTACAGAGGCAGAGGTGCAGGGTACACGTGGACCAGGAGCCCACTCACCAGTCACAGAAGAGAGGTGTCCATTCATACAGTCAAGAGGGCTAGCTGGGCTTGCTCCATGGGCCTAGTGATCAGATCAACACACTGCTCTTGACTGTAATAACTCATAGACATCAAGCACCAACAAAACGCTTTCTTGTGATTCTTCCTTTGCCTCATTTTTATAATATTCTATTGACTTTCTCTTTGTAAGCTGCCTGAAATACATTTGGGAACAAGGTGAGTATAAATACAAGTAGGGAAAAAGAGGAAATTATAGTTTTGTTTCTTAAGAGAAAAATTACCTGAATTTGGATTAGATAATAAGAACCATCATTTATTTATTATTATACAAGAATGTGTTATTTTGTTTTTCAAATAAAGATGAGACTCGGGTTAAGTGACTGAGGTTACATAATAGTCTGGATAGGAACTCAGTTCAGCACAAAGTCTACACTCATAACTCAGTCCCCCTAAAGTAGAACAAGCTACATAACCTCTTTGAGTCTGTGTTCTGTTGATATAAACTCATTCCAAAACTTAGTGGCTTACAACAATTATTTGATTATTATCCCTCATGGTGCTATTATCCCTCATTGTGCTAGTCTGAGGTCTGCGAGGCAGCTGATACTGGCTGTCACCTGCAACATGTGTACATATGGCTTCTCCATGTAACCTGGGTTTCTTCCTAGCATGGTGGCTGGGTCCCAAGACACAAGAAATGCACACTGCTGGGAAACTAGGATAGCATTACTTGATCAGTCACCGAGTCCAGGTGAAAGGAGGAGCAAGCATATAGACGCTACTTGTCAAGGTGGCCATGTTTACAAGCTCCACATTCATAAAACCCATAAAATGAAGACATGTCTATAATATGAAACCACTCAATGAAGACATGTTGTTTCTGTTGGTCTGAGCCTCCTTTTTTCCAGCAATAGAACTCATATTTCCCTTTTGGGGATTCCCTCTTGTCCTGCTCCATCCTCACAGGCCCTGGACTTTTCAATTTGTGAAACTAAACCTCCTCCTTTCTAAGGAGGTTTGAGTTCAGTTTCTTTTAACTTGTAACTAGAAGTTCATACTACATCCATGTAAAGGGGTGATCATGGAGGTTAAGTAAGTGTAAAATACACCTTTTACACACCAGATATTCAGGAAGTGGTTTACCATTACTGTGGAAAAATTTTATTATGAAGAATGTGGCCATAGGTGGAGGGATTGTGATTTACTTGAAGTTAATCAATGGCCCAACTGGCATTCAAACCCAGGACACCTGGCCCAGAAGCTTTGGCCCTGCTCTACCACCTTTTGTTTCTGTGGTCTCATCAACTGGCCCACTGCACAGTATATAATGTCCTTATGGGACAGGATATGACCTGGTCAGTATTGGCTAATACCTGACACACAACCACATTCCAACTCCTTACCAATAAAAAACCAACCAAATTATCACGTTACTATTTCCTAATAGCCTAAAAACTGCTCTAAATCCTCAAAAAGCACTCCAGAAGCTACTAATAAATGTTCTGAGGCAGCAAGTGAAACTAAGTCTGAAACAGACTAAAAACAAATTATGGCCATATTCTGAAGCTCTTCAAATTCAGAGGAATTTGGGCTTAGCCATATGACTTGCTTTGGCCAACTGAACCCTACAAACATGAGACAAACAAGAGCTTGAAAAGCACTTGTGTATTGGGGCTTACTCTGCATTGCTTGCTGGATGCTGCGAACATGTGGCCCAGCTGGTCCTGTTGTCCAGCCAACCACTTGATGAGTGAGGTTATCGGGGAGCAACCAGGCCCCAGGCAATGTGCCAGCTCACTTGACCCACAGCAGAGCTCAGGTAAGTAGAACTGCCCAGCTGAGTACAACCCAAATTGCCAAGCCACAGACTCAAGCTAATGAATGTTTATGAAAGGTACTAAATTTCAGGGTGGATGTTATACAACAGTTAATAACTGATATAAAGCCCATACAATCCCTGATCTAGGCCAACCCCTCATACAGATGAGGAAACTGAGACCTGGCAAAGAAAAATACTTGCCCAGGACCACAATCCAATAAACCCACTGGCTGTGGCATTCCTTCAAATGGCTGCTATAGTCACACATGAGGTTTCAGACTTTGAAAACATCTAGTGAATTAGTCCTGTGGGCACAATCTGGTATCATGTTCCTTCACCATTTTTTGGTTTTCAGGTTAGAAAAATGAAAACTTTTGAGCAATGGAATGGGAGATGATTTTCATGGCCCCAGACAAGAGAAGGGCAGGAATATGTATGCAGGGTTTTATGGTTATGAAATTCCCCTCAAGGATACAACTGTAATATCCCCTGGAGTGCCAGAATGGGCATACCATCCTGTCCAGGGTATGTTCTGGTACCAGGGCAATTAGGGCCTCTGGGTACAGCAGATGCCTCCTGCCCTGAAAAGGGTCTTCCTTGCTCATCTTATGCCTCTCTACGCCTCACATACTATGAAGCCCATAGGCCTTGCTTTTCTCCCCATCCCCCAGGCTTTGAAAAGTGCCTCAGTCAAGTACTACCAGGTAGGGCCTTGTAGAGTCTGGGAATGTTATTACAGTGCAATGGACACATAGCACTAGGCTCTGGGAACACAGGAGTGCAGTACCAGCCCTCAGTGTGAGGTTCACCAAGGACCCAAAACTCCTTCTTTAGACTCTGACCAAGCTCCAGCAGAGTAGTGGTTCCCCACTTTGTACAGATGGGGACATGAACATCTGCCAAGTGTGCAAGTAGGTCTGCCAGAGTTGAGCCTTGGTTTTCTAGGTAGCAAGGAAAGATTGTGGGTTCAAGCATGGTAGGTTTATGTTCCACTGAGGGCTTTTCAAGGGAGAAAGGACATTCCCTGTGGACCTAGGACCTTCCTCAGGACACCCTCATCATCTCTCCAGACTGAAGCCTTTTGTTTTGATTAAGCTGGGCCAGGTCTCAGACCATTTCCAAGGGGCTATTTTTCACCCCAGGTCTTCATCTCTGAGACTTCTCACAGGTGAGGTAAGGGCACTAGAATAGCACCTTATAATGAATGGATACTTCCCAGGTAGAAAAAGTAGGAGCAAGAGTATGTGCCTGTCCACCCACAGCCCTATACCAATGAGGCCAGCCTAAGTGGCCACACTTGTATCGCCCAGTACACTGTACAAGGGAAGGTACCTGTAATCTATGACTGGCTCAAAATATAACTGCCATGACAGCTGATTTTCTCTTGGGAAGCTCAAATGTAGGGGAACTGGACAATTTGTGGGAAATAAAGAGAAGGGGTGAAGGGTGAAGTTAGGACGGAAGTGGAATTCAAAGGAACCTGGCCAGTTAGAGAACAGAGACAAATGCAGACAGGCCACACGTATGCTGATGTCAAACCCTACTGTGTTGAGGTAACTGGAGTAGGGGTCTATTTCTTCTGCTTATGAGTGTGAAGCACTTGTTTTGCATGGCTGCAGTGTAAGGTTTGTGTGTGTGGTGACAAAATAGGAGAGACCAGGGCAAGCAGCATCATGTACCCCACATTCAGGAGCTGTCGTTTTATCCTGATGGGGAGAAGTTAGTCAGTAAGGGGCTTTTACACAGGGAAGGGACACGATTCAGAAATAACACTGTGGTGGCCAGTGAGAAATGGGGCAGGGAGAAGCTGGAGACTCAGAGGCTGGTGAGAGGATAAAGTCCAAGAGAAAAAACATAGTATCTTAAATGAGAACAGAGAAAGGGAAGAAACAATGGGTTCTAGAACCATTTTAGAGCCGGGAAAGACCAGACTCAGTGAGAAGCTAAGGCCTGGACCAGTCACCTGGCACTTCAGTCACCAAGGTGCTCTCATAAGCACTGGCACATCTCATCCTCCTCAACAACCCTACTGGCCATTTTCACCCCCATTTTAGCCATGGAAATTAAGGCCCAGGTGGATCAGTACTAGGCACCCTAGACAACGGTCCCTGACATGTAAAAGGGAAGGAGGAAACAGAAGAGGTTACAGCAGATCTGCTTTCTGGTTGGGCAGGAGGGCCAGGGTACATTCATGAGAAAACACAAACCATCCCACCTCAGAGGAAGTAGGGATCCAATCTCTTTATTGTCAGGGTCCCCTCCTGTGCCCCCCACCCCTCACCAAACCTATAGAAAAACCCCAAGCCTAGGAGTGTCTTGGGGAGGGGAGGCAGAGTGTGGGAAAACTCTGTGCCCTGCCCTCTAGTCTGGGCAGTGACAACAGGGAAGGTATATGGGGAGGGGAGGCCAGTAACTCCACCTGCAGAGGATGTAGCACTGGCTGGGATGCATGGGGTCAGGTGCCTGCTGTCAACTCTCCTCTGGGACCCGCTGGGGTGGCATCCAGGGGTGGGTGCCCAGTTTGAGGCCTGGTACAGTGCACGTCCTTCTTCTGCCAGTGGCCATCACTCCTGTCAGGCTGAGAAAGATAAACGAGAGACTAAGGCTGAGAAGAAAAGTCCCGTGTGCTCTTGATAACAGGGATTGGGAAGAAGTGAGGGCAGAATGATTTTTGCTACTTGCAGACAGAGATACATGCCTGCGCTCTGGCCTGATAATTTTCTGGCCATGCAACTTTGAGCAAGTCTCTCTCCCTCCTCCAACCTCCATGTCCTCACTTGAGTTCCTGCACTTCATCTGCAAATTGGCTTAACAAGGTAAGTCTCCCTGGTAAAACAAATTATGAAGCTCCAAGAGGAAAAGCTGCATATGTGGAATTTCCTAAACTTAGCTGTCTGAGAAGCCCTTGCTGGAGGAGCATCTCACAGCATGAATGTATTGTGTAGAAAGACAGTTTGCTCTGAGGCCTTGCTCCACCTAAGACTAACTCTGAACACCTCCCCAAAGTAATGGAGCAGAGAGATGGCACAGCTAGGTGCTAAATACTGGCCAGAGAGTGGGCTTTGAGGCTATATACCACTGGGTTCAAATCTAAGCTCCATCAATCACCTTGGGATCCTGTGAGATATGTGATTCTCTCTTGCTCCTCCTTCAGTGCCTCAGTTTCCACATATGGTTAACATTAACACAATCACAACCTGTGGGGCAGCTCCTGGCACATAGGGCATTTCCACCTGACAGATCAAGTCCCAATCCCAAAGTATGGCACAACCTCACCCTTTGTTGATAAGCAGCTCCCTCTCCTTGCTATGCAGAGCTGAGAAGGTAGCCACAGGAGATTCTTGGACCTTTCCCATACACTGAAGATGGCCAGAGCTATGCCTCTGCTAAGGGTGTTCCCTCAGATGTTTCTCCTTCAATCCTGCACAGGCTCAGCTAGCTATCACCTCTTCCACCACACCTCTCTTTATCTTCCTGGCTCTCCAGCCTGTGCTCCTACTCACACTGGATGGGAGTCATTTGCATCTTCCTCCAGAAGAGAGGAATCTCAGAACTCCTCAAGGGTGTAGACAGGCACCATGGCTCGGTGTGCTGAGGGAACACCTGCTGGGTGGGCCTGGCTGGCCCATCCATGGCTCCTGCTCCCATAGGTAGTGCCCCCACCACAAAGAAGTGTGGTAAGATCCCTGGGGATAAAGGGGCCATCATTGCTGGACAAAGCACCACCCTGCCCTACTCTGCTTCATGGCATGCCCTCCACTTCACCCCAACCCTTGCCCACCAGGACTGCCGTACCTGCTCACTGCAAGGCCCCATCCTCCGCGTCTGTGTCCTGGCTGTGATCCTGATAGGGAGGAGGCAACAAGAGACCACACATCACTCACTGCAAGCTCTGAGTCCTGCCCTGAGGCCCAGAGCACACACATCTGGATACCTCAGCAAGGGGAAGGGACAATAAGGGAAATGACTAGGGGACCAGTCTAAACAAGGCTGGTTTGGGATCCCAAGAGGGTGGACTCAGGGCCCCTTAGGAAAGAGAGAGGACCAGTCAAGTAAATTCTATGCATGGCAGGAGGCACGTTTCTGCACAGAAGGCCTTCTCAGATCAGGGTAGGCGCAAAGCCTAGCAGACTGGTGAGCTCCCCAACTTTGGGACATCTAAGCCTTTGTCACAGCCTTTATGAAGACTGCTATGCCCAAAAGAGTAACCTGAAGTATCAGGCTAGGTTCAAAGAAGGAAAAATGAACCTCGCACCAGAACTCAGCAGTGATGAAAAAAAGAAAGTTCCAGACCTAGTAAATAAGCCTGGTCTCCAATCCAGGCTCAACCCTTATCATCTATAAGGCCCTGAGCAAGCTACTCAACTCCTCTGAGCCTCAGTTTCCTCATGGGGTAAAATGTGGTTAGATTAATACTTTGCTCTTGTTGTTAAGGTTGAATGAAGTTAGAGAGTGTGAACTATAGGGCCTGGTGCTCGGTGAGTGCTTCTTAGTAAATAGTAGTAAGCACACAACAGATACTTCACAGACTCAGAATCTGGCCTGCCTTCCCACTTAATATATGCTCCTTGCCAAATGGCCTTCTACCCTCACTGTGAAGAATTCTAGTAGCAGACCAAGGAGGTTCCCTTGCTTCCTCATGAGACAGGCTGTTTCATGCTAAGGCAAAAATGGCTTCTAGAAAATTCTCAGGCAGAGTAGTTACCTACTTCCCTGTGACTTCCCCAGTAAATCCCAGTCCTGCTCCCTGCTCTGTAGACCATATACACTTCCTGAGCCCAACTCTTCCACTCCCAATCCATGTGGAAAACTGAGTCCAGAACGGACCCCAGACTCAAGAAAGGTCTGTCCCAGCTCTCAATGGGACTTCCGACTGGCTGCTAAAATAGGCACTGCTCCCTACTCATTCCTCACCTTCCTCACAGGACCAGAACCTCTAGGAAAAAAGAATCAGCTCGGAGGTCCCCCCTCCCCTGCTGTGACTCAGCGTGCTAATCCAGGTCCCAGCCCCTCCAACCATGCCCTCACCAGCTCTTCCTCGCTGTGTGTCAGCAGCCCCTCCTCATCGCCGTCATCTCGAGCTTGTACTTCTCCCTGGGGTGTGCCTGCCTCAGAAGCTGTGTCCTCTTGGGGGGGCGGTGGCCGGCTATTGCCACCACTGCTGCTGCCGCCACCGCTGCCGCCACCGCTGCCACTACCACCACCGCCGCTGCCACTCCCATTGCCACTGCCACTGCCACCACCACTGCCACTGTCGCCCTTCTTCTTGCCATCTTGAGGGAGAAGGGGTGGTGAAGAGGGGAAGAAACTCAGGCTGCAGCAGCTACCTGGGGCAATACCTCAGCAGAAACAAAGCCTCAACATGGTGGGTCAAGGAGGAATTAGAGGCCACAGGTCCTTTCTGCTCTGTGTACTGTCCTCCCCCCACACATTGCCCTGGTCCCCTGGTCACTTGAACCAGGGCAAGAACACTTGGAAGCTGACCTGGGTTGGCCTTCTGCTCCTCAGCAATCTGTTCCAAGCGGCCCAGCAGGGCGTCGATGTTGGACTTGATCTGCGTCAGCTCTGTTTTGATAGTCTGCAGCTCACTGCTCTTTACTGGGAGTAGAGAGAACACAGGGATGACACCCTAATACTGACACAAGATCCTAGACCCATTCTGTCAACTAGGAAGACAGGCCACTGGCAGGAATTATCCTTGTCCACAGATGTTTTTTTGGCCAGGAAAAGAGCCATAGCTGCTGGTGGCTTCCCTTGAGACTTTCTGAAGGCTATCAGTCCTACAGTGACCAGACCACCCTTCTGAACCTGGGATTTCCCCCACACGCAACCTCTCAATTCTAAAAGAGACTGGGGATGGATAAGAATGCAGATGTGGGGTGTGCAAATCTGTGTGCACCTGAACAAGCATTTGCCTCTGCTTTTGATTCAGAGTGATGTCTGCCTTTTAAGGTGTATAAATGTAGGTATTTTTATACTAGGATTTCCTGGGTGCTTGACTACAGTGTGTGCATACCAGAGTGAATGTAGAGTAGTGGGCCTGTGTAGATTTGTCCTGTCCTTACTAGAGGAACGATGACAGCATCTCCTCACTGTGCTCCATGTCAGAGCATTGGACTTTGCGCCTAACCCAAGCCCCCCCCCCCGCCCCCAAATGTAGCCTTTTCCTCTTAGAAATACATTAAAATATTCTGTTGTGTTAGAGCTGTAGTACTGTGGGAGATTTGTTCCTTTATTTCCTAACATAAAAGAAATGTAATTCTATTATTTTGCTAATGACAAAAAAATTATTTAGGAAGAAAATTAAGTTACTCACACTTGATCTTGGCTGAGCTGGTGTTGATGGCTGTGGAGCGGGCAAAGAGCTTGACAGGAATGGTGGTTTTGACACGCCGGACCAAAGGGACTGTGACCCGGGGTCGCTTCACAGGGACAGCCCTGGGCACAGGCACTGGTGATAGGCGGCCCCGATAGTCAAAAAGCCTGTGAGGACAAATGGGCCAGAGGCTGCAGCATGGCCTGTGGCCACCAGGGGTCACTATGACCTTAGGTTAACAAGTACAAGACTGAAGGGCTGCCCTGTATTACACACCTCTGCTTGCTCCCAACAAGCCCCAGGGTGAGGGGAGTGGTGGTGAGGGGGGCATGGTAAAGAGAAAGGGCTTTTGAGACCCTAAGAGTTGCTGGGATCCTCACTACAACCACCTTTTTTACCAGCCAGGCTGGGTAAGGACAGGTGAGGTGGCAGGTGGTAATAGTTACAGGCTGATTCAACAGAGGAGTAAACTGAGATCAGCCCCAAAAAGCCTTCCCTAGATCACCCCAACACCCACACCTGCTCTATTCCTGACTTTGCTTCTGTTCAATCAACTGCCACCCCAACCCCTGGTCAAAGTTTGCAAATCTCACTAAAGCAGCACAAACCCCCAGGTGGGAAGTGGAGGGCCAATCTCTAAGCCTGCCTGAGCCTCAGTTTTCCCACCTGTCCTTAATGAGGATGGCTATCCCAAGTTCTTCTCCCTCCCACCCCACTCCACCCAGGTTGCTGTGAGAGTAAAGCATGAGAGGATGTGGTTAAAAACCCATGTTAGAAGGTATGATTGGTGAATGGTCAGGGTACCATGACCCTCAACTCAGGGACCTATGACCTCAGAAGCATAAGACCCTTTCCTCATTGTGGGCCCTCTCAGTCACTCCATCCTTCTAACCCATTTCAGAGATGGAGGGCAGGAGCCCCAGGAGAGTATCAAGGTTGGGCAACTCAGTCAGACCCCTCTGCTCCCCTCTGCTCAGACTATGTGCTGCCCCTGCCCCCAACGCCATCACTCAGCCCTCTTCAGGAGGGCTTCTTTTCCTGCTGATCACACAGAAGCTCAGTAGGCTGAGTAAGGGTCTTGCCCACCCCATCTGCTGCTACTACCTTTCTGCAGGAAACAGCAGCCTCAGGGGTATACTGCGGGATTGCTTTCCTGATGACAACCAGGAAACCTGTCATCACCGGGCAATTCAATGCCCCATGCTTTGGCACTCCTTTGTTCAGGGGGCCTCTACCCTGGGTTGGTGATGGCTGGGGGTAGACAATCTCTGGGAATGCATCCAGTCCCAGACACTGCATTTCTTCCCCCAAGGGGAGGGGGCGGCTCTGGCCTTGGTCAGAATCACTGAACCACAGAATCCCAGAGCTGGAGGAGCCCTGAGGGATCATTTGGTGCAAGCCCATTTCACAGAGTGGGAGGGAATTTACCCAAAGTCACACAATCCATTCAGTGGCAGAGCTGAGATTAGCACCCTGGTATTCTGACTCCCAGGCTAGGGCACTTTCAACTGTACTGCACTGTCTCCTGAAACCATTCACAGGTGAGAAAACCGAGGCTCAGAGAGGTTCTGTTCTTGGACAGCCTGGGGCAGGTCAAGAGGGAGGGAGAGAGAGAAGTGGGGATAAGTCTGGGCCAGCCCCGACCATGATTTCCACTCAAGAATGTGGATGGGGCCATGAAGTGGAGGCCTCAGTATCAAGGCTGGGTATGGGAAGGCTTGGGTGTAGAGGGCGGGCCACAGCCTACCAGAGACTAATTCAGACCTCTAAAGGGCTGCTATGGCTCAAACTGAGATCTGAGGTTCCTTCCAGCTGGCTGGGTAACTAGAATGGTAAGGAGATGGAACAGCAGAGGCATAAGGGCTCAAACTCCCTTCACTGGGCCCTGTACCATTTTGTATTCCAGCTTGTGGTCCAGTTCCATTGAACCTCACCCTAAATTTAGGAGGAAGGGTAGTCAGAGAGTGGGAGACAGCATAGGGTGGTGAAACTCTAGCCTAGGCACCTGCAGAATTTGGCTCCAGTCCCAGCTCTGCCACCAACTTGCGGAGCAGCCTTGGGCAAATGCCTGTCTGCATCTCTGGGCTTAGGTTCCACTTTGATGACTGAATGGGCTGCACCAGCAATCTCTCAGCACACTTCCAGCTTGGCTGTTTCATGCCTGGGCACACCCCTCCCCTGCTCACCTGTCATAGAAGTCGTCCCGGTAGTAATCATAGTCAAAGCTGTAGCCACTGGGGAAACAAAGGGGAGAGGGCCGGGTCTTAGGGACAGCCACTCAGCCCACTCTCCACAGGCCCTCATATCCAAACGCCTCCCCAAATTCTAGGCTCAGCACAATGTCACCACCTGAGTCAACTCCCCCTGTGGAAAGAGGGACCAATCCCACCCATACAGAGACAGACGAGACAGAGTGCCCCACCTGTAAATGGCAGATGCTGCTCTCTTTAACCCCTTGGGTCTGTTAGGCTTGGGCTCACCAGCCATGTTGATGTCTGTATGAAGAGAACAGGCAGAGTCAGATGCTGGCAAGACAAGAGGGTGCTCATATACATACCACCCTCAAAGAAGTGTGCAGGAATTTATGTGCATATATGATGTACACATGAATTTTACTCACTAAAACAGCCAACAGAGGCCCTCACACTAGACTCATACTCACATCACATGGATATACCTATTTACAAAATCATATATTCAGATATATGCATGCAAGCTCACAAACATATCACTCACATGTATACCATGTGCATAAGCATTCTCAAGTACAGTCATGTAAACACAAAGAGACAACACATCCTCACACACATGCTCACATATGCAGGTAATAAGGTAACACACACAGATAACCAGTACACTCAGACTTGGTTCCAACACCATATGCATTACTGTCCATATGCAAATCAGCTAATGCACATTCATACATTCTAACAAACATATCCATGCCTAGAGCAGTGCTTACTTGGCACATGATGGGATCTCAACACATATTTGGTAAATGAATATATGCATATCTGCTTATATACTCAAATATATTGACATACACTACCTATATACATACTTAGATGTATGTCCTCATATTCTTCACATATTCAGTTATATCCACATACCACATACTCAGGAATACACATACAAATATCCCTTCTCAAACATACACATACATACAGAAGTATATACACATATACAAAGTTGTACACACTCCTAGGCAGGACACCAGCATGGCCACATCACACATGTATAACACCAAGGCCAAGGGCACCTGCTTGTTTCATCTTGTGCTCCCGGCACCTCCTCCTGGCTCTCAGAAAGGGTTCTAACCTAAGCCATCTGTAGCTTAATGTAATAGGTTGTGTTAGTCCACTCAGTCCCCTGTCTCTGGGGAATCTGCATTTTAACTGGAATCATAAGCCTGTCATTAAGAGTCACTGTGCATCAGAGAAAGACAAATGCCACATGACTTCACTCATATGTGGAATCTAATGAACAAAATGAACTAACAAGTAAAACAGAGACAGGCTCCTAGATAGCGAGCAGGCTGACAGCTGCTGGCAGGGAGGGGTGGAAGGATTTCGTAAAAAGGAAAAAATAGAGAAAGAATTCATGGAGACAACAGTATGGTTACTTACTGGGGATGGCGGGTGGAGGAGGGTAGAGGGGTAATATGTGGTGAAACAAAAGGGTCACTGTGAAAGCAGGGACAGGACAAAAGTGTTTTTCAGAAGCTTCTAAAATTCTCCCCCAAAGGGACTCATCTGTAACTACTTAATTTATAACATAATTTATAACTATTTAAGTTATAACATCTCTAAGAGGGGGAGGGTTGTGGGTAGTGGTGGAGGAACATAAAAGGGACTAAGAGGGGAGCTGGAGAATGAAGGCCAGCACCTGCTCAGGAGACTACCAGCAAGCAGCTTACCCAGGGTCTGCCCGGCCAGCACCCGCCCATTCTCTCCCAGCACAGCTGCCCGGGCATGGCGCTCATTGGCATACTGAACAAAGGCATAGCCCTTGTGCACAGAACAGCCGGCCACACGGCCATACTTGGAGAAGATGGTCTCCACATCTGACTTCTTCACCACAGCTGTGTTGAGGTTTCCAATGAAGACTCGAGAGTTGATGGACTTGGGGTCATTCTTGTTCGTTACGTTGCTTGTCTGGATCTTCAAGGACATGGTGGCCACCTGAAGAGGGAAAGCCACTGTGAGTCTGGGTCCACAGGTTGGGCTCAAGGGCTGCGCATGACCCACATCTTAGCTAACTGGATTTTTTGTGCGTTCCTACCAACCCACAGCATCCAGGTCCCCATTTTTGCTCATCTTTTTGGCTGCTAAACTCATGCCAGGGGCTTTGCATATGTTCCCTCATTTGGTAACAAACTACAGAAATGATCCCTGAAAGTAAAGTCTTTTTGTTCCCTCACTTGGTACTGACAAAGCAGAATCAGGATATTTTACAAGGGAGAGAACGCACATTCAGAAGTCACAATGCTAGTGAATGGTAGGGCTGGGATTTGAACCCTGGTCTGCTTAATTCCCATTCTTTTAAGTACTCCATCTTTAATACTCATCTCAAATGTTACCATCCCATACAAGATCTACATCTGAAGACCTTCCACAGCTTTTCTTCTGTTCCTTCAATGTAGCATTATGGCCAAAAAGTCACATGGTAATTGCAAGAACTATCTGCTACAGACCAGTACCATATTATGAAAACTGCTCAGCGGGATCCAGACATGGACTGTCTTTATTGGTATATTCGCCATTTTGAAAATAAGTCTCACTCCACTCAGTGTGGACTTGGTGCAACTCCCTTTGGGAGCATGCCTCTCCCAAAAACCCATGAGTATTATCCTTATTATCATTCATATTTTACCAGAAACAGACTTCAGTAAGTTCATTAACTTACTGGGAATGGGCATTCAAACCCAGGTCAGTTAGTCACTAAAGCCCATTTCTTTCAACTTTAGCACTATCCTTCCCAGAACTGACGTCAGTTTATATATTTTAATTATTTTTTTTTTTAGAGAAAGGAAAACATCATTTTGTTGTTCCACTTACTTGTGCATTTATTGGTTAATTCTTGTATGTGCCCTGATCAGCAATCAAACCTGCAACTTGGTGTTTCAGGATGATGCTCTGACTGAGCTACCTAGTCAGGGCCACTAAAGCCAATTTAAATACTACAGTAAGTCGGCATATTTATCTGAGAATTGTTTTTAAATAAATTAATTTTTTAGAGTTAACTATTATATACTTATTAAAATTTTGTTCTTTGCTAGAGGTGATGCTGTATCCACTCTTTGCTCTCTACACTCTGACAGTCTTTTATACCAAAGGATAAGGTTACATCTGGCACAGCCTCCAGAGGAAAAGGAAAAAGGAGGCTCCGTTTCAGTAGGAAAGGTCTAATGTTAATAAGCCTTGGCATTTATACTTCCTGGCCCAGAATCCTGCTCTTGGGCATGGGTTGGTGCAACTTCCTTTTACAGCACGCCCATCTAAATACCCTACCCTAGAGCTTTTTAAGGAGGTGCTAAAGACCCCAAGGTGTATGTATAAAACTTATCACCATTGTAAGCTAACTGCAAACTCCTGCCTATTTACCTAATATTTTGGGGCAGAGGGGACTTCTTTTTAGTGAAATAGAGGAGTTAAATATAAGCTGGGAAATCTGTAACTTCTGTCCCATTAGGATAAGAGACCTTTCTCTCCATTCTCCCAGCCTGGAAGCTGGAGGGTTCTGACCAGCAGATGGCATTGTTTACAAGGGAACCATAGGCTGGACCTATTGCTAGGGTAGGCTTACAACAGCTCCACAGATACAATGTCAAGTGTGCCATCCTAGGTAAAGGAAGCCTGAGAGGGCATTGCTACTGATGAAGGGGCTGGAGTCAGCTTTGTAACTGGCCTGAGGGACAAGACTCTTCTGGTTATTCAGTTTCCCTTTGCATCCAATCATCAACATTTATTAAGTAGTGAGGGACATAACAGTGACATGAAACACCCAATCACTGTTCATATGCAGCAGGAAATGCTGATATTTGTGGGTTCCCTTGGGCTCCCCATTCCTCCCAGTTCTATGACATCCCTCTCCTACCTGAATGACAAACGGTTAATAAAAGGTTAATTCCTTGTCCATCTGTGGGTACACCAGAAGTTCGAGGGGCTCCCCCATGGTAATCAGATAACTCTCTTCTTGTTGGTTCAGTGCAAAACCATGAAATTTTGGCCCAGGGAGATGCTACCTGCTTTGGCTGAAGGGAACCAACCAGGCCTGAGGTGTGGACTAAGATAAAAAGAACAGAGGGGGATTATCGTTCAGAGATCTGTTGATCACCGCTGGCTCTGCCACTGAGCTGATAAGGACATGAAGGTTCCTGGGTTCCCTCAGACCTCTCCCAAAAGCTTCTAGCACCACTAAGCAGGAAGCATTTGCTGAGCAACTGATAGTGAGATCAGCACTCACTGCCTGGCTGGTAAGCAAAGTCCTTTGGCTTTGGCCCTGGCAGTAACCAATCTTCTCTCCTCACCTGTGGTTTAGACAATGCATATAAAAGGACTTTGTAAACTGTAAAGCTCTAACACTGACAATAACAGGCCCATTCTAGATGAGGGTCAAGGTCAGACTAAAGCACATTCTGAATGATACCAAGGAGAGACTGGCAGAAGCCATGTCACATGAAGATCTATAGAGAGAAGACTTGGGAAGTGTATGTATATGACTACTGTGGGTGAGGAATCTGCATAGACAAGGAGAAATGCCCATCTGAAGCATGCTCTGGGCACCCAACCACTATATTCCCCCATCTAAATAGCCTCCGATCTGCTTTCAAGGCCTGCATACTCCATGGAAGCAGCCTGTGCTGCTGTTGGGTGTACTCCCTAAATTCAAGAGGGTAGGTATCTGTGGGCTAATGGAAAAGCTCAAGTGTCCACACACATGTCCATGAAGTTCCTCAGAGGGAGGAATGGAGTTGGGGGTAGGAAATGAACAGGAAGCATGGCCAGACTAACTCTCCCAGAACTTCTAGGTTCAGGTACAGAATTCTCAAAGAGTCAAGAATTATAAACTCAGACATGGTTGTTCAGGTTGGTATTAATGCAGCAATTTGTTAGCTTCATTATAACTGTCAAGTATTTAGACGTAAGGTACGTGGGTCTCCACCTGTACTCTCCCTCTGCCTTACAATGTTAAAAGACAGGCCTGACAAAGCCTGGGGCACAGTAAGTGCTCAGTAAGAGTCAGGGATGAAGAAGTGAGGATAATGTACTAGGAGGTGAGGTGAGAAGGGCTAGCTGTGGTCCTGCCTTAAGCTGGAGGGGAGACGACTGGGAGCTGAGGTCCCAGGTACCTTTTCTGGTCTCTAACCCAAATATCTCCCTCCACAGACCAACTACCCCAACTCAATCTTTCCCACATAATTCTTTTTTGGCTCTCCCACACTTCCCCCTTGCTTAGAGTGGGAGCCCTAGAAAATATTGACATCCTATTCAGCAGAAGCTGCTTGACTTGATAAGCTATTTCCCCCCTGGGCTAAGCTCTGCCTCACAGATTAGCTGTGTAATTGAGAGCAAGGTGCCTGCAGCCCCCAGAGGTCCCATGTTTAGCAATGTGCTAAGGAGAGATGGGTAGAGGGACTGACTGTTCTTGGTGATGGTAGTAAAAAAAAGGAGGTAAGATGGGAAGGGGAGAGAGAACTCGACTTGTTCCCAGAGACTCTTGTAACGTCAGATTAGCAGGGACCTTAGGGAGCATGGAGTTTATATACCCCAACTCTGAGGAACAAAAAGGAATGGAATTGCCCAGTGAGTAGTAGAGCCAAGAACCCCATGGGTCCTCTGACTTAGATAAACCTAGGGTCCTTATATTCCATTTTTCCTTTAAGCCAGGTACAGACAAGCCCTCGGGATAATGAAAAGCTGGGAGGGGGCCGTCTATATATATGCTGTGTTTGAGAAAACCAGGGACTGGCTCTAAGTATCTATACCTTTACCTGCTGGAAAAACAATTGCTGCAGAAAAGTTGGGTCCCTAAGCTAATTAATATCCACTAGGGATACACATTTTGAAATACAATTTACAGTTCAAAGGAATGGGCTAGCTTCTCCAGGCTAAGAGGAATAGAAGAAATTTGGCAAAAACAAATCATTTTTCCCAGTTGAAACATTTTTACATTGAAGCTATGTTTTGGAAGACAAGAGCTAAGCCTAAAAACATGGGGTTAAGTGACAAGACTTTGTAAAGGTAGAAAGGCCTTAAAAGGTAACTCCACCCCTGAAGTTTAGGTAAATGACACCCCAAGAGGGCCATCCTAGTAAGAATAGCTTCTAATTACTGAATGCCAACAATGAGTCAGAGCTTTTACATAACTCTCATTAGTTAAACCTCACAACAGCCCTGAGGAGGTATTTTAGATAGGGACACAGAGGCTCAGAGAGGCAAAAATAACTGATTAATAGAACAAAGCCAGAACTGGAACCCAGTCTAACTCTAAAGCCCTATGCATAGAGATGCCTTTGGTACTTATTCCCATGGTGAGACTGTCACCCTGAGCCACTCACACCCTCTCCTCGGTCCTCGTCCCTTCCCCTTTTCTACTGTAATTCCTCATACTTGTACAGGATTTTAGTGAACAAAGTTTATATCCTTGATCCTGACATTGTTGGTCCCATTTTATAGATAAAAAAGCTGAGGATCAGCAAAGATAAATGACTTATTTAAGGCCACACAGCTAGTGAAAAAAGTAACCAGGGGACTTGAATCCAGGCTTCTTGTTCAACACTCTACAAGCCACTGTCTCAGAAAGTCTACTCTGCCAGCTCTGTAAATCCTCCCCAACTCTAGATCTCTTTTTCTTGAAATGGTTACGTCAAAAGAGGAGTCAAGTCACTACTCTTGGTCCTAAAGTCTCATCTTCACCTTCACCACCACCACCACCACCACCACCACCACCACCACGAACACTCACACACAGTGCTATTTAAAGCCTCCGTCTGGGCCAGTCATGGACACCTCTGGCCTTATTTTCCAGCATAGGGATAAGAGTCACCATCAGCCTGTGGCCAGACCTCTGCCCTTAAATAACCCTGGGGACATTTGGACAGTTTTAAAGGAAAATAGTTATCAGAGACGAGAAGGCTATTTTTGAAGAAAGCAAAGCAATTAAACTGAGCAGTGCCCAGGGCCTCCTTGGTTCACAGGTTCCTGCTTACCTGGAGGCCCAGGATGACAGAACATCTATTAATCTCATTAAACTCTCCAGGCCCCAGCTCATTAGCAATGCCAAAATAATCACTACTGGCCAGACAGGACTAATTTTCCAAGGAGTGCTTCTTTAGATCCTGACTGTTCCCACTTCATGAGAAACCCCAGCTTGAGCATTCTGAACACTGAGGGATCCTGGAATGAGTGAGAGTGTAGGGTGTAAAGGTTACAGGCCTAGGAAGCCTGGATCTGGCTAGTCTACTGTTATTAGTCACATGACCTGCAACATCACATAATTTCTCTGAGCCTTATTATCTTTATTCTGAAGACAGAAATAATCTTCCTGATAATCTTTCAGCCCTGATATAAAAATCAAATAGGCTAATCCATGTGAAAGTGTTGTTTCACCTGTAATATACTACATAAAAGAACAGTAGTTTTATAACCTATTTCTTTTACAACCCAACTCTCCTTTCCCCTTAATTCATTCAACGAACATTTCTTACATATTCTCCTCTGTGCTGGCACTGTGAAGATGCTGTGTAAACAATGCTCATGGGCCTTGTCCTCCACTTGCTTTTCAAGAAAGCCATCTCCTCTTCACTTTTTTTTTTAAAGATTTTATTTTCTTTATTTTTAGAGAGGGTGAAGGGAGGGAGAAAGAGAGGGAGAGAAACATCAATATGTGGTTGCTTCTTGCAGGCCCCCTAACTGGGGACCTGGCCTGCAACCCAGGCATGTGCCCTGACTGGGAATCAAACTGACAACCATTTGGTTTGCAGGCTGGCACTCAATCCACTGAGCCATACCAGCCAAGTCATGATTGTTTCTTAATAACAAAGAAAAAATGCACCGGAAATGTCAGAAATAGCACAGGCTTTGGAGTAAGACAGGACTAAGTTCCAATCCCAGCCCTACTGTTTATGAGAGGTAACCATGGACATGTGTCCTTTAACCTCACTGGGTGCCATAGATGGCTGAATTACAAAATGGAAATTATACCAACCTCCCAGGATTAGGGCAAGGATTAGAGATAAAGTGTGTAAAGTGCCCAATATAATGGCTGGGACCAGTATGTATTTACCTGTCCCAGCCATTAAGAAACTCAAATGCCCTATACATACCCTTTGAAAACAAAGATCCTCCACATTCCAGCCCTAATTTCCTTTACCCATGTCGTCTCACAATACTCCACATTTCACCTGAAAATAAGGGAGCCAGGATAAGGGGGTCTATGCATGCTTTCTCCCTTGTCCTAGTATCTGGAGCCAAATCTAGAAACTTCTTAAAGGTGCCCCTCCATGCCTGTCAAATCAGGCATGTATGGGATGGGAGAGGAAAGAATACTAGCTGGGAGTCCCAGGCCTTCCTGAGCCACAGACTCAACCCTCAGCTATACCATGAATCTTCTTGTCCTATACTACATAACACTGGTATCAACACCTGGTATGCCCAAGGGGAGACCTCAAAGCAGAAACAGAAGGCAGAACTGGGGCCTTAGTCATCTCTCCCCACAGTGTGGACTGCGTATACATACCCTGCCTTCCCTGTACCTTGCACCCTAACTCTACCCCTGACCATGGCCTTAAGCTGAGGCTTAGCATCTATGACAAGCGGCTCTTATAGCTATGGGGGAAAAGGTAACAAGGAATGGATAGGCACAGCTTTAGGCCTACAATCCCCAATACTTAGAGTTAGGGACCCACAATGATGGTCAGCCTCTCTTTTTCGGGGTTTTTTTTTTTTTTTTTGGCCAAAGAAGTCACCTAAACACCCACCTATCCATTCAATCATAATTATGGACCTCCAAATACTCACTGGGCTAAGGCCAGGTGTTAATGAACAAGTAAACTGTTCATTCATTCATCCAGCTATTGGTCTGGTACCTGATCTCAAGGAACACCCAGTCCAGCAGGGGACACTCACCCCAGCCACAAAGGACATGTGACCTGGGCAGGAGTCCACTGCCCAGAAGCAGCCCAATGCAAAACAGCCTAGGATGTCAGAGCACCAACAGGAGCATCATAGAAGGCTTTACAAAAAGAGAGCATGTTTAAAACAAATGCCCATTGGATAGTGACATAGGGAAAGGCAATTGCTGGCAGGCGGAATTGCAGGAACAATGTACAAAACATGCCCCTTTCTCCTCTTTGCTACTTCTATTCTGCCCTTCCCTCTTGGTTTATCGAAATATGAGCATTTCTTTAGTGCTGTCTCTTCTTCCCTTGAAAGCGGCATACTAATTCTTGTCTTCAGGGAGAACAAAAAGGAACACACAATTTAATATACGGCAACTTTATGCCAGGCACTGTGTTGGAAACTTTATGGGCATACTCACACATGATCCTGATCACAACCTCATGAGAAATAAGTAATACCATCTTTATTCTACAGATGAAGAAACTGAGGCTCAGAGAGAGCCCTAATAATTTGCCCAGTCATATTACAGGGCATGACTAGGATAAAGGAACCCCAAGCTTGTCCAGTTCCAAAGCCTGTGATCTCACTTCACAAAATTGCTCCCACTAACCCTTCTCCCTCCAACTGGTCCTAGCTTTGCTACCGATTTGCAACATGACCTTGGGTTCTGGAACATGTGACGACAAAGGGCCCTTCCAGGATTTAATGTATGATCATGATTATGATTACCAACATTTACTTACGTGCCAGGAACTGCACTGTCTTCTGCTTTGAGGCAGGTGATGGTATGTATTCTGCCCCTTTCACATATGAGGAAACTAAGGGTTGGAGTTTAGTCCTACACAAGCCAGGAAATGCTGGAGCTGTGACCAGTCTGGATAAGACCACAGCTGGTGCCTTTAACCTCGCCCCTAAGTGGCGTTGTGCTAAGCATGCCCTGTACCTTCTAGGAGGTCAGCTTCTAACACTTTCTGATCCTTTAGTTATAAACTCATGGGGCCTTGCTAAGAGCATACTCGCAACTCCAAGGGCCAATAAGTATTGGCTGTGAGCCCAGGGGATGGCCCCCCTTCCCATGTCTTAAGGGCTGGCTCCTCACTGTGATAATGTGGCAAGATTAGTCACTGCTTGCTGTTGGTTGATTATAGCTATTCTTTTCTGTAAATGAAGTTTAAAAGTCATCAAAGGGTTTGTCAGCTGTGACTTATGAGCCTCTTTCCCGCAGGGAAGTCAGGCAGTGACAAATGCCCCTCTCGTTCTACCATCCATTACGAGTCGGAAGGTGCCATGTTCCAATTACTGGAGACCCTGATGGAGCTCACGGAAAACCCTGCTCCAGGCTGCAGCCATTACTCAGGCCTGGCAGGGCTGCCAGCAGAGCTGCCCTAGGCTCAAGCCCCATTGGGTAAGAATGGAGTAAGAGCATGTTTCCGACTTTGTAAGCCAGCTCCTTCCACCCCTTACTTGTATTACCCCTGGTGGGTTTAGTCTGGACACATTTCACAAACAAGTAAAACCATGGGCACCATGTAGGCTTGTCTCAAAGTACCCAGGATCAAAATTGCCTAAGACAAACAGACATGAAGAAATAAGATCATGCTGCCAGGTGAAGTAGGTGAAAATACGATGCTCAAGAGGGAGGGGAGAGAATAAAGTACCTTAGATGTTCAGAGAAAGTAGAGACTGAAAGAACCCTTAGAGCTCATAATCAATTACATCAGTACTCCACACTGATTATCTCAAGCCCTGTCCAGCTTAAATGCTGGGGAACATAAGATGAATAAAACATAGTCACTGACCCTGAAGGTAGATGAGATAATTATGGTATAAAGACTTGCTCAAGGTCTCAAAATAAGTTAGGGTCAGTAAGGGAATGAAAAAGCAGGTCTCCAGACCTCTAGTAGAGAAAGGGGAATGACAGGCAGCTTTCCTGTGTGTCAGACTCTTTACACAGATCACGGCATAATAGCTAAGAGTGCCAGCTCTCATTCAAATCCCACATACACACTTACTATTGGTTTAACTTCTGGCAAGTCCCTTAACCTATCCAAGTCCAGAAAAATGGGGATGATAACAAAACTTATTTCAGAACTGTGGTAAGGATTAAGTAAGATAATATATGTACAATGAATGCACAGAGGCAGGCCCATATTAAGTATCCCAAAATATTATTCATCATCATGTAATTCCAGGTATTATTAATCTTATTTTACAGACAAGACTGAAGCTTTTTCACTTTGTCACACTAAAAAAAGCCAGTACTTCTCAGAACTATTTACCATTTAGGGTAAAGGACTGGTTTTTTGTTTTGCTTTTTAAACCTTCAATCCATTATGGACAAACACAATTGTAAAATACAATAAACATGTCAAATTACTAGAAAAGTTTCTAAGCACTTACTTTCAATTGATATACTTATCACAAACCAGCAAGTTTGGGAACTTGCATCATTCAATGAGCTACACTTTGAGTAACACAGCTCTAAGCCACTCACCTACCCCATCAAACTCTATAAAAACCAAAGCAAAAAAAAAAGAGGGAAGAGAGAGAATTAAATTTCTTTCAAGTCCTTTAGCCTGATTTCTTTTAAACTCTGGTGTTTTTATAAAAACTTACCTCATTTTTTTCCTTTTCATTTCCCTCCAGAAAGAGAGAAGAGTTGGTAAACAGGCCAAGGATCAGTTCAAGAATTTGCCACCAGCCCTAGCTGGTGTGGCTCAGTAGACTGAGTCCAGCCTGTGAAGCAGAGGTTCAATTCCTGGTCAGGGCACATGCCCGGCTGCAGGCCAGGTCCCCAGTAGGGAGTGTGTGAGAGGCAACCACTCATTGATGTTTCTCTTTCCCTCCCTTCCCCTCTAAAAATAAATAAAACCTAAAAAAAAAAAGATTTTGCCACCAAACACTTCAGGTAATCTGCTCTAGGTCATGCCATATCCTTCAAGAATGATCTAGGTTTAACAGGGACTGGACGCCATTCCTGAGGCCTGGAGGTCTGAGAGGAAGGTATATTAGGAATATTAAGCAGAGGCTGGTACTCCTGGATCTTCTTTCCTCACATCAGAGGATGTGAAGAGACCAGTCGGGAAGGGAAGGCATGTTAGACCTTTTCTTTTGGTATTTCTAATTTTCAGTCCTGTATCATGGCTATTTATAAAGCAGTCTTCTTGCTCCTTCCAGAGAGTTTCTTAAGAACAAGATGGGCATCAGATTCACTCCTGAATGCCACTGTTCACCCAAGAATGTGACTGGCTAGGACAGATGAGTAGCTCTTAACCAATGTGCCAAACGCAGTAGTGCACCTTGAATCATCCAGGTACGTGCATGGCCAAATACGTCCATATACAAAACTTGTCTGTTCTAACTGAGCTTATGGGGTGCTATCTTTCAGCACAACCCAGAGCTCAGAGTGTCATATGACATGGTGCAGAGAAAAAGGTGAAACCTACTGCTGTGAATATGACCTGCCATTAAGCAGGAGCTAAAGACCAACTGTTTACTCCCATGTGACAGGCCATGTAATATGGTCAACAGAATAACTTCTGAAGCCAAAATGTCTACATTCTGCCACCAAACTAGCTGTGTAACATGACCTTTGGGAAATATCTTAAGTTCTTTATGCTTCAGTTTTATCTCCTATAAAATGGGGATAGCAGTACATATCTCTAAGTTTCCTGAGGAACAAAATAATTTAATTCACGTAAATATTTAGAATAGTATCTGGTATATGATAAAGTATGCAAATATTAGCTACTATTATTATTTGAACCTGCAAGAATTTTTCCTTGTGAGTATAAAAAGGAAGGGGAGTAAGTTCTGTGTAACACTAACCTAGAGATGAACTGTGGTCAAAGAAAGAACACTATCACTCTGGATTCAAAAAAATCTCTTCAAGTGTGTCACCAAATTTCTAGTATTTGGAAGTGTGCCCTGAACATAAAAATGAATCACAGGAGTAGGCACTCATTAAGTGTCGATAAATAAATGAGTATCTACAATAAAGCAGCTCCCAGAGAATACAATTTGAGAAGAGCACAGGAAGAAGCCCCTAAGTGAAGGTCCCCAGAAAAGACTTTGTGCCTTGAAGACACAGAAGGCATGCTGTGCTCCCCTTCTGGGCAGCAGGTCCCTAAGTAACTGGTATTATAAGAAACCCCTGTTTGCTCACTGTTCTGTGTCTGATGAACCTTCTCATGCTGTGGCTACTCTTTTCTAAATAAGGCTGCATAGGCTGTGCCATGGTAGTGCATGTATTTTCCAGCCTACATTACAGGAAGCGAGGAACACAGAGGGAGGCCTAAGCCCTCCCATGACAGGCCTCACCATAAGTAAAAGTAGTGCTAGGGTACTCTTAGCTTTGGATTCCTGCTTATCTGTGGAGCCCTGGGGCCCAACTCCTACATCTACTAGCAGGGTGAACTTAGACACTTCACTTCTCTGTGGTTCTAGGCTCCCCATCTGTAAAATGGGGATAAAAATCTCTCCCTGCCTTGCCCACTTGCAGTGCAGGTTGTTGTGAGGGTCAAAGGAGATAACATCTGGAAGTGCACCGTTACCCAGATGTGCTATATACATGTGGACAGGAATATTCCCAGGATGGATAGCTGCTGCAGATCTTCCTAGACAGAGGTCCCCAGGCAAGAAGCCAGTAGGCTAGAAGTGGGGGCGGGGGAAGGTGTACAGCTTGGCACTGCAGCGAAGCACTGTGCCCCTCAGGTGTAAGGGCAACTGATTAAAATCCTTTCATGCGAAATCAGCACTTTCCTCATTACAACAATCCTCCTTGAAAACACCCAAATGCCACCCCTTACAGCCCCACAAAGGCTGAATTCTGCAGACAGGATGTGCATTGGCATATATATTTAATTTCCCATATTCAGACAAGTGAAAGGAAAAAGCTGCTCCCCAGGATTCAAACCTAAACATAACTTAGGACTCAGCTCCAAGACTCATCCCACATACCGTATGTTTGGCCCAAAGGGGACCAAGAATAACACCAGAGTCACAGCCACTCTGCCTCTGTCCCTCTGGTAACATTAACTCCACAATCATTACTAAGCATCTGCCTCTAGAGTGACTGAGTAAGTTTGTCCCTTTCACCTCCTGTTAAAGACCTACCAGCAGCTTCCTGCCACCAATTCCTTTAATGTGGCTTACAAACCCCTTCATGAGTTAAGACAACCAAATCCATATACAACAATCCTCTGAGGAATTATAAGTCGAACATTTTACAGATGAGTAAGCCCTAGTGCAGAGACAAAGTCAGTTGCTCAAGGTCACACAGTGAACAAATCAGTATGAACTTGGTTGTTCCTTAACAGCTGAATATCAGTCTCCAAAGTATGGATCCGATCCTACCTTTTCCTGGACTAGTCTGTATGTGGCACGGGGATGGGGCACACTGTATGGCTCAGGTGAGCCCTTCCTTTCAGGGATCTACTTAGACACTGGTCTTAGGTTTAGGTGGTCATTTAGACTTTTTCCAATTTCTCACTCTCACAAATAATAGCATCTGAAGGAAAGTTTATTCTAAATATTGGATTATTTCCTTAGGACAGATTCCCAGGAATTAAATTACCATGTCAAAATGTATAAATATTTTTATGGTTCTTGAGATACACTGTGTAATTGCTTTTCAAAAGTGCTGTACCAATTTACATTGCTATCACCAATGAATTCCAGTTTCATAGCAACCTCACCAGAACCATGTATTATCACACTGTGTGGGGGTGGGGATGTTAATCAGCAGGGAGAAAGAAAATCCTCATTGTGTTTTCACATATATGTGAAGATAATATCACGTGTTTACTAATTTTTGAGCCCACAGAGTTTTGAATGACACAAAGAAGTTACTTAGAATAATATGCTGAAAATTTTACTTATTTATTCACTTATCCAAAAATAATTTATTGAGCACCTGTTACTGCCGAAGTGACCATACAAAGTATAAAAATGAACAATGTACAATCCTATCTCAGAGGGGTTCACAGTCTAGTGGTAGAGATCTCAGGGAAACCAAAACCTGTATTTCATCTCAATAGGGCTGTGACAGGAACAGTTGGGAACTTAGAAGCATGTCACCTACCGAAGGGACAGGAGAGAAGAGGAGGAGTCATCAAGTTCTGATCTTGTCCAGAGGATGAAGTGAAGTGAGCCCTCACACAGATAACATTTAGAAAAGGGCAAACAACATGAGCAAAGTTGTGAAAGCTGGACAGTAGTTTGGGCTTGGATGTAGACTGGATGATATAGAAGATGAGAGCAGAGAGCCTGGCAAAGGCCAGATCGCAAAGGGCTTGCAGGTCACTGAAGGGCCTCAACTTCATAGGAGTTGTGACCCACTCCTAAGTCACTTTCAGGACAGTGCTCAGTGAGGAGGTACTCACAAGTTCCTACAGCTCTTGACGGTCTGAACCACACAAGTCAACAACCAAAGTATCCTGTCTATGTTGGCTCCTTTTATGTTTTAGGCTTTTCTCACCAAGCAGCCTAAACTTTGGGGGACTGTTCACATCACCAAACACACTGCTAGGCACATGGCAGAAGCTCTGGTAGCACTCACAGATCGATTAATTGGAGGTACTCCATGCCAATCTCAGCAGATGCTCAATCACTGCTTCTCTTGGCAGACTGTCCTGCTTTGGAAAGCTACCTCCCCTCTTCTTGCTCATTCTGCCAAAAGAAAAAAGTGCCTGCGTACAAGAAGCTATGAAGTGGTAACTAAGGAGCATACTGGGTGGCCAGGGGGAGGCCTGAGGGATATAAATCCTTCTCCATAATATGTTCCTCAAGCCAAGGTCTCACTAGCCCTACCGGCAGTTTAAGACCACCACCACCTTCCATAAAAATAAAACTGAGATGTTAAAAAAATCTCCTTTGAGTAGCTGCTGACCTTCTCTAAGGTATTACTACTTTCTACATTAGTAATAGCTGTTTTAATGCTGATAAGGATATTAATAGGATGATTATTTCAACAATTAATATAAAAGCAAGTCATTCTTGCCCTCCTACTTCTGTATCATCTCCCCCCCTAGACTGACTGTGCATTCCTGGAGGGTAGGGACCACAATTTATTTCATCTTGGCATTAAACCCTGCCTTTCAAAATAGGTCCTGGACCAGGATAGGAGTTCAGGGGGTACCGGCTGAACACCATGTACCACCGCCCCTGTCCTCTGTCCCCCACATCCTTTCTTTTCTTTTCTTTTTTAAAAGATTTTGTTTATTTATTTAGAGAGAGGGGAAGGAAGAGAGAAAGAGAGGGAGAAAAACATCAATGTGTAGTTGCCTCTAGAACGCCTCCCACTGAGGACCTGGTGCAACCTAGGCTTGTGCCCTGACTGGGAATCAAACCAGCAACCCTTTAATTCGCAGGCTGGCGCTCAATCCACTGAGCCACACTAGCCAGGGCCCATCCATTCTTTTTTAAAAAACAAAGAGTCAGGCTGTACAGATAACAAGTCAGGAGAGACCCGGGAAAAAAATGAGGCATCTTTGCAAGGGCCCAATATACCCCAGCCTTTAGAAAAGGCTGTTTTATAACATATAAGTGAATGTTATGATTTGTTAATCAATTATATGGTAAGTATATTACTAAGTATATTATTTTTCACTCTTACAACTTTTTGAGCTAAGAACCATATGATGGTCACGATGGCCCTTTCTGAAGCCCTTTTAGGAAACTGACTCTAGAGTCAGACTATTCAGGTTCAAATTCCAGCTCTACCATGTATCAGCCGTATGATGCTGGCTAAATGATTTAACGTTGATGTGCCTCAGTTTTTCTCATTTGTAAAATGGGAATATTACAGTACCTTTCCCCACAAGATTGTTGTGAGAATTCAGAGATAATGTACCAGTAAGTTAAGCATCCAGGAATTTTCTAAACGTATTGGCCCCATTCAACAGATGGCTCCAAATACCACACTCTTACCAGTGAGTAAGGTTAGGACAGAGATCGCTTGCATCAATAAAACAGAGCCAGAACCAATTTCTGACTTAGTGATGGAGGCTGGATCCAAGTTTTCTAAGCACAAATGATGTGGTGCCCTGGTAAAAACTCTTCAGGAAAGTCTGAATCCTTCACTCCCTCCCCTACGAACTCTGATGTCCTCTACAGACCTCTGCAGCAGCATTTATTTACTGAATGTTCGTATTCATACATCTGTCTCTCCCCGTCAGACTCTGAACAACTTGAAGGCAGAGATTCTTTTATTAGTTTTTGCAATCCCAGCCACCAATACTGCCCTGGCAACCAGTAGATGCTCAGTGAATTTCAGCTAACGAAGAAAAGAATCCTAGGTGGAACTGTTTCGGTAAATAGTTTCTCAGTGTTCCTGACATGGCAACTCCTTAAAAGTGAACTCTATAACTAGTGTTTATGAGATGAGCCCAAGTTCCTTACCCATTAGCTTGTGCCCTGAAGGACAGTGCCCAGGACTGAAGGACAGGCAAGACAGTGACAAGAGGGAAAACAAATGAGAGACAGAGTGAGAAGCTGAGGAACACTGGTGTCTTTGTTCAATAGACTACAGGGAGCAGAGAGGCTCAAAGAGGTTGAATCTGAAGCCCAGGAACTGCTGAATCTGGGCTTTCTGCGGTGGGGAAGATGTACAAGGTCTTTACCAAGCACAGAACAGCAAAGGCTAGAAACCACTGGCCTTGTCAGTAATCAAAAAGCAAGGCAGACCCAGCACTCGCTCTCTGAATGATCTGGTGACCCTGAGATAGGCCCAACCACTGGGCCCCACCATGCTAGCTTAATGGAAAGAACACTGGATAAAGAGTTAGAAGACCTGAAGTTCATTCCTGAGAATGTACTAACTATTTAAATGAGAAATATTTCTTGAGGATTTACTATGACAGGCTTACACTAGGCACCTGTAATACAGCAATGAACACACTGCTAATTTGCTGTCAGACACTGGACACATCACCACACCTTCTCTGAGGCTTAGTGTCCTCATATGACACACGGAAGATAAACTCTATGTCACAGGACTGTTTTGAGTATCAGATGTGTTTTGTTCGGGAGCTACTACATGAAAAAACTGGTTGAAAGTTGGATTGATTGACCCTCGGGCCCAAGTCTTCTTATGGATCTATCTCATCAAACAACATAATAAAAGTATTTTAGATTATAAAAGAAGAAATGGGCTGTAATAAACTTTTTAAATACTAATACGGTATGCTCGTATAGCAATTAAAGCAGTTTCAATTTGTTAAGTTGTAAATGTGTGAAAAAGTTGTATGTGAATACATTGTCAGCATTTGTTTTGTATCATTAAATGAGAAAATAAAAATATTTCTGTATTCTTGAAAAACAAAGTCTACTATAAAACTTTGCAAACATAACAATAGTATTTTTACTAGATCTGACTAGAAGGCTTAGTAAAATTCCAGGCTAGCCCTCACAAATGCCAAGGACAACTCCCTCTTTCAGGGTCTAAATAGAAATCCAGTTGCACATTCCTACCCATTGAATTTAATGGTGGAAAATGGTAATGGAGGGCTTAAAATTGTAGGGGTTAGTGGCACCTTTCCAGACACTGAGCTAATTACCCAAACCCTGGTCCTTCAATTGTTTGGAAACATTTGGTGGCCATTAAGCCTCTTTTCCCTCATTTTCCTGTTTTCTGGGATAAACACATCAAAACAGAAAGCCTGACTCTCTCGACAATGCTCTCTGATTAGTGGTTTGCAGAATGCTTTGTAATTTTATGATCTGTTGGCTAGAAATGGAAGAATGGAGGAGTGTAAATGGTGCTGTGGCCCAAGAGGGAGTGAGGCACGCTGAACTTTAGACTTGGTTCTACTGTGCACTGCCTCCATTAACTTGGCTACAGACATCATTTGCCTCGCCTGGAAAATGGAGAAACTGGACCAGATCAGCACTGCATTAACTCTTCTGCAGAAGATGAGTGCTCCTCAAGATGTTCATAAGAGTTCCTCAGAAAAGAGGCTCCAAGGTCAAATAAAGACAGGAAACTTGGTACACTCTATTCTCCGCCCCCCTCCCCAAGTCACATGAACACTAAAGGCTTTAAGAAGTAATAAAGAAATGTACTTGGCATTATTCAATCTGACTTTTCCCAGATTATTAACAACTCTTCTGATGAAGATACACTGGAACAGATCTCTAGGGTCCCTATCAGCTCAAACCCACTGTGATTTGCATCAGAAGCACTGAGCTAGTGCCTGGAACACCCCTGCTTCCCACTAACCTAGTTCTCTTAACCCAGTGAGGCACCTAAACAATACTCTGCCCAACAGGAATTTATTACATGTAGTTCATTTTACTGTGGTGAGAGTAGTATTTTCAAACTCAGAATGTAAGTCATTTTTAAAACACTGAGGGGAAAACCTAGATACTAAGCTCTTAATACTTGTTCTATACTGTGCCAGCATTTTCCCTACATTATATCAATCCTCAGACAACCATAAGAATATTATTATCTTCCTATTATAGAGAAGAAAACTGAGACTTGGAGTGTCTAAATAACTTGCCCACGGTTATGCAGCTAAAAAATGGTGAGCACCAGATTCCAAACTCAGGACTACTTATCTCCCAAATCTTGGTCCTGCCTGGGGCTCTGCCACCTTGATTAACTTTCCCTAGTCTCAAATGTCAAGTGGGAATAGTAATTCTCACACTGCTTCCCTCACAGAGTGGCTCTGGCATTTAAAGGCAATAACAGGTATGAAAGAGCTCTGTAAAGTATAAAGATGTGAATGTACAGGGCATGTGAAACTTTGTGAATAAATGTTGATATTTCCTTTCATAGTTTATAAGGTACTTCAGGTTCTTGCAGGCTTCTCATCATGGAAGTCAACTATCTTTATCCCCATCACCCTCCTCAAATAGTGCTTCTTAAAATTTTCCAGTTAGGATTTTGGATAAACAGGAAACGTGGGTTTCTCAGTATCGGTAATGGTTACTCTTTAGGCTGTTGTCAGTCACACTCAACTAATCTGCTTTGGGAGTCTGGAGTAAAAGCAGATGAGTGGGCAGGAGCCAGGTAGAAGGCCTGCAGATAGATGAAAGGCCAGACTGGCTGTGGAGTGAGACTCCTGAACTTCATCATGGAACATGCCTTGGACAGCAGGTCCTAGAATCCTTTGTATGAAATCTATCCAGGAGGGGGGAAAAATCTATCTAGGAGACCAATGGGAGTTGTGGGGGCAGAATCTGTGCATATGTGCGGTAGTGGGGAGTAGGGAGAGGTGATGGGAGTAGGGTGGGCCAGTTTCACTTTGCTCTGGGATAAAATATACCTGGACAGGGGACTAGACAGCAAAAGATGAGTCTAGGGCTTTCAACTCATCCTTTAGCCCTTTCTGGGATCAGAGCCTCATGATCCACATTGCTGTGGCCATCTGCTCCCTTCAGCTTCTGGCAGACTGAGACTAAAAACAAGAGCAAAATATTCTTGGAACCAGGCCCTGGTTGGGGACAGAGAAGTAAATACTGAGAGTCCTTGCTATTAAAGAAGGTACTGCACCAGAGCCTCTCTTATACAGCAAAGTCTCTGCCTCATGGTGTACATTCAAGAATTGTGCAAAGTACACTGAACCAAAGGAGCCTACATTCTATGACTTAGCACCTGTTTGCTGTCAGGACCCCTGGATTCTGGCATGCATAGTTCAGTGACTCTGGGCAAATTACTGCCTGTGGACCTCAGTTTACCCATCTGTAAAGCAGGTTCTGTCTACCCCACAAGTTGCTATGTGCAGTCAATGAGATAATGGTTGAGACAGCACTCTGTAAATGTCATGAGATAGGATAGCAGGAGCTAATGAAGCACGGGGACACATGGTCTCAAAAGTTCAGAGCCCAGTCTGGGGGAGACTTAAAATAAGCTCCCTTTCTTTCCCCTCAGGCAAATAGGTCTCCTTTTCTCACACTGGAGATGTTCTTTACATTTCTAGTGTAGGCAGAAAGAAATATGTTCATCCAAGTAGGGCAAAGAGAGGTTGCCATCTGTCACCTTTTCAAAGTTTATCTGACCCACTGTACTGAAAGAGAGCACAGGATTTGGATTTACAATCCTAACTTGTTCATCAAAAGCTGGAAAACCGTGAATAAGCCTCAACCTCTCTGACTCTGTTTTCTCATCTGTAAACTGGGAAATTCCCTAATCTTACGATTATAGATAAAATTCAATTAGCTGATGATGGAAAAGTTGGAAAAGTGTTTTGTAACCCACAAAAGGCCTCACAAAAATACCAGTCATTACAAAGCTCTCATCCCATCAGCTCATGAACTACACAGGACAGTAGTTATCACCATTTGACAAGTGGGGATCATCAAAGCCCAGAGAAAATACTGACAGTAACGTACAGCTCAACTCTTGACTTCCTCCAGTGGAGGTAATTATTCCTTTGATTTATTATAGGAGTTGTTTATTAGTTTGTCTGCCTCATTAAACTGACAGATCTCTAAAGGGAGGGGACTACATATATCTTACACATTTCTGTACTCCAATGCCTAGAATGGTATACCTAAAAGATGTTAAATGATGACTAACATATTGGTACCAGAAACACATCTAGAACCCAGAAATCTTAATTCCAGCCTAGGGTTCTTATATCCATAGAAAGTGGATCAAACCTCATAGATTTGACCTGTCTTAACTTCTCATCTCTTCCATAATTCCTCCACTCCAGCAAGACTCAACTTTCCATTACTATGGAGTCTCTGGGTCTTTGTAGGGGTTGGTCCCTCAGCCTTGAACACTGCTCATCAGCCTCTTTGCTGAGCTAATAATTCCTATTTACTCCTCAGGCCTTCCTAATCTCCCCTAAAACTGGGGCTCCCCCATATGTTTTATTTGTCACAGAATCCTGGCACACAGAATGTACTGAAAGTATCTACTGAAGGCTGAATAAAATATTGGATCTAGAAATCCAAGGGTGACGCAGGGGAAAATATTCCTGGCCTCAGAGTCAGGAGGCCTGACTGATTCTAATGCTAGTGCCACCACTGCTGTGCCCAGTGATCCTGGGCAAGCCCCAGTTGTTCGGACTATCTATAAATGAGTTATCATCTATGAACGACCTCAAAAGGTCCTTTCAGCACTGATAGTATATGGGAGTTGGACTCATGGTAAGTCATATATGGGTGAGGAACTCCTGAAGCCAGCTGTGTGCTCCACTGTATGGGAAACCCAACATCCCCACCCCATGAGCAGCACCAGGCACATCGGACTCTGCTGTCGGCAGCCTCCCAGACTATTGGTTTACTTAATTCCTCCTGATGAAATGCCAAGAAGAAATCGTAGGTGAGCAGCAGAGCATTTTAATGAGTCCAGAGCCTAATGAATCTTTTCCTTCCTGTGTCAATTAGAATTTCAAAGCTAGGATCCCCAAGGACCAATTTATTGGGAACAGGGAGAAACCTTTTGTTCATCAGCTGCTGCCTGAGCTACCTGCGTTGGCCCTGTATGTCTGGCATGTAACAATCCTGCTTACTCAGATATTTCACCTGGTCAGATAGAGACTGGTATGGGAGGTTTCTTGCACAACATTTCTGGGGTCTGAATTTGCGGAAGAAAAGGAGGGGTCCAGGGCATTTGGAGGGGGTGGGGTGGTCAGAGAATCAGAGCAGCCCAGACTAATGCTACCTCCTGAAGATACTTGTCTTCAATGAGATATGCCATTCACCCAGCTAAGTACCAGGTGTGACACCTATTTACCTAAGCTATTTTGAAATCTCACAACAACCCCAAAGTAAGTATCAACAGCACTATTTTGTAGACAGGGAAATGAAGGCTCTGAGAGGTGAAATAAGAATTAGCCTAAGGAACACAATTAGTAATTGGCAAGCAGGAATTTGAATTCACCTCTGTGCAATTCCAGAGACTGGGCTCTTATTATCAAACCACAGCAGCCTTTTCCAGGAGCTGCTGATACAAGGCCAGAAGCTGAGGTCCTGAATAGCACAGATAGCCTATGGCTAGCCACAGCTATGTTGGACACTTGCTGCCAATACACTGTTTTTCTTTTTTGCCCAGGCACAAGAAAGGGTGGCTAAGTATTGCTGGTGCTCCCATTCAATGGATTTTGTAATCCCCCTTATTCCCCGGAATATAATCTAAGCAGACACAACCCCCAAGCTCTACCCCAGAAATCTTTTGATTTATTTGATTTGTAATAAGTTGCCAGTTTTTGATCTAATGGCTTCCAGGCACCTAGTTCTCTGTCTGGGTCCTTTCCAAGTCACAGAGGGCCAGCCCAGTTGCTGCTGCTCTGTCATCCAACAGAGAAACATTTTCCCAGGTAAGCAGGTAAGCAAGTCAAATTTCCAAAGGGTTCTGGAATAGAAATTTAGGGCTCTGGTGAGGTCAAGAGGCTTATCCAAGTTTACGCAGCTAGAAAATAGCAACAACTGTAACACAGGTATATACTGAATCCTAACCTTGCATCTATCTATGCAACTCTTTATTTTGAGATAACTGTAGATTCACATACAGTAATAAGTACTTTTAAAAAAGATTTTATTTATTTATATTTTTAGAGAAAAGAGAAAGGATGGAGGAAGACAGGGAGAGAAACATCAATCAGTTGCCTCTCGCAGGTGCCCGACTGGGGACCAAATCTGCAAACCAGGCATGTGCCTTGACCAGGAATTGAACCAGCAACCTTTTGTTTTATGGGACGACCCTCAATCAACTGAGTCACACCAGTCAGGGCAACAGGCACTTTTAAAAAACACTTGCCACAGTGTCTAGCATACAGAAACCCATCCAAGAAGTGTTAGCTATTAGCTAATTAGAAAAAAGGGAAAAGGCATTCAGGATGGGCTTTTAAGGAAGAGCTTCTCTATATAGAATGCTTGAGGTGTACACATATAATACCTTCAATAATCTTTCCAATGACCCATTAAGCAAGTTCCATTTTACAGATGAGAAAATTGCTCTCAGGTCAAGAAACTTGTCCAAGATTATTTTGTCCCAGTAGGTGCCAAATGTGGGATTCAAATCCTTTCTACATTGCTTTTCTGGAGATAAGACTGGGGCTGGGGTTCAAAGACAAGCCTGGATACAGGCTGGAGGTTGGTGAGGAATATTGCCAACGTGCTCTCTTTGCAACGGGTAGTTCAAAGACACTGGCCAGAATAAAACAGTAAATTCACATGACAAAGACCAAATAAAAAGCTAAAGTAAGGATAAGGGGCAGAGGACCACTGAATGCTAGCTCAGTTACATGTATCACAACCTGACTCCCTTTGGCTGGACACTAAGAGAGAGGTAGCCAGAAAATGAAGAGCCAGAAACTGGGAAGCAAAGAAAATCAAATTCTACCACTAATTAGGTAAGTGGCCTGGGACAAATCACTTGTCCTCTCTGGGTTTCTGATGTCAGTGATTGAACTAAAAGACATCTGAGGACCTCCGTAGCTTTGACTTTCCAGAAACGACTCTATTACCAGATCATATATGCAAATGTGAGTGTGGGAAATGCTAATGCTGTGATTAAGGCAAAGCAGCCTGAGAAAAACATCAAAAACCAGAACAATGGTGTGACAAAAGCCCTGGGCACAGGGGAAGGGAAAGGGAGCTGAGAGAGGAAGAGAATGAAGAAATTAAATGGGATTAAAGTTAATCTTGGGTAAAAGCCAGAAGACATCAGGGAGGCAAAAAGAAGAGAGGCTGAAGCAGGACGGTACCAGTCCTGGCCTTGCTACTAATTCGCTGTGTAGCCCTGGCTATTCATCAGCCTCATTTTCTCACTGGCCAAATGGACCTCAGGGCCCTGTATGTTCTAGCATCAGCTGTCCCCTCTCCAACCTTATCTCTTGCTTCTTTCCCTCTCAGGGTACTACTCCAGTCACACTGTCTTGCCTTCTAGTTTCTGCCCTCCCCCATCCCCCAAACACATGTTTGTCTTGGGGTCTTTTCACCTTCTCTTCTCTCAGCTGGAAATATTCCTCCTCAGAAAGGTCAGTCCCTGGTACCTTTTTAACCCTTTACCATTGCTTCTTTCTTCATAACACCAATGAAATGATGTAACTGATTTCATCATTTTCTAGCTCCCCCACTAAAACAATTTCCATGAAGGCAGTCTGTTATGTTCACTAGAGTAAGGCAGCTCTACAAGTAGTATTAGGCATTTGTTGAATCAATGGATAGATGTATGAAATACTGGTCCCTAAGGTGTCTTCCAATTCTGGCATGCTATGATTTGGGGGCTTGTGGAACTGGTAAATCTCTCAGAAGTTCAAATCCAGGTGAACATAGGTCCAACCTGCCCTTTTAGCTCCAATATTTGGTATCTGATTTGCTTCAGTGGATCTTCAAAAGTAATCTCCAAATATAACACTTACATCCTAACACACAGCTACACACATGCACAAGCAGACAAATGCATATCACTTAATTAAAGAATCATCACATGATGTGTGAAACACAATAAACACACAATGTTCCCTTAGCCTGGAATATCAGGCCTAAGAGGTTAGCCCTAACTTACTTTAACCCTAACCATAACATAACCCCATTCCTGAAATCCTAAGTACTGCTACTGTTTAACAGCTACACTGAACTGTTTACCCTGCTCTAAAACACACATGCAAGCTTCTGTGCCTTTGTCCTTAGTGATCTCTTTGCTTGGAAGCTACAGATTTCCTTTCATAATTGCCAAATTAAGTAACCCCATCTTTCACATTGCCAATGTTCTATCTTTCCAGTCAAACTCAAGTATCACCTCTTCTGTGATTCCTTCCCTGATCTGTCAGGTAGGGCCCCCCCTTCTCCATGCTGCCAAAGCAATCCACGTTTCTATTATAGTGATCATCACTGTAGTCTGCTTACTTTACTTGACCATCTTCCTTGATCAACTATGGCTTTAAAGGCTTTGAACATGTGTTTGCATTCTCCTTATTCCTAAGGACTTTATCCTTGGTGCCTGGCACAAGTGTTTATCAAACTGGATGTTTTTTAACTAAGAATGCTTCCTAACCTTCATTGGCAGATTTGACCAGGTAGTTAGTGCTTCCTTCATATTGTCCAACAGATGTTTCCCTAATATTTCTACCCACTAGTATGAACTCCTATGGACCCAAAAAAATGAGGAAGAGGAGGTGGGAGAAGAGGCTGGAAAGAATGTGGAAAAACAGTCTACACAGAGCATTAAGTGCCATGCTAAGGAGATTGGATATATTCTAGAAGTTTTTTTTAAAGATTATTTTTTAAATTTATTTTTTAGATAGAGGGGAAAGGAGGGGGAGAGGGAGAGAAACATCAATGTGTGGTTGCCTCTCCCATGCCCCTACTGGGGACCTGGCCCACAACCCAGGCATGTGCCCAGACTGGGAATCAAACCAGTGACCCTTTGGTTCAAAGGTCAGCACTCAATCCACTGAGCCATACCAGCCAGGGCTATTCTAGAAGGTTTTTGGGGTTTTCTGTTTTTGGTTTTTTGGGGGGAGGTAGTAGGTCTATTTTTATTCTGATTATATAGATTTTTAAAAATTTTAAATATATTTTATTGATTATGCTATTACAGTTATCCCATTTCTCCCCCATCATTCCCCTCCACCCTGCACATCCCCTCCCACCTACATTCCCCCCCTTTAGTTCATGTCCATGTGTCATAAGTTCTTTAGCTTCTACATTTCCCACACTATTCTTGCCCTCCCCCTGTCTATTTTATACCAACTGTCTATGCTACTTATTTTCTGTACTTTTTCCCCCTCTCTCCTCCTCCTCCTCCCCTGTTGCTGACCCTCCATGTGATCTCCATTTCTGTGTTTCTGTTCCTGTTCTACTTGTTTGCTTAGTTTGCTTTTGTTTTAGGTGTGGTTAATATCTTTGAGTTTGTTGTCTTTTTACTGTCATATTTTTTCTTCTTTTTCTTAGGTAAGTCCCTTTAACATTTCATAGAATAAGGGCTGGGTGATGATGAACTCCTTGAACTTGACCTTATCTGAGAAGCACTTTATCTGCCCTTCCATTCTAAATGAAAGCTTTGCTGGATAGAGCAATCTTGGATGTAGGTCCTTGACTTTCATGACTTGGAATACCTCTTTCCAGCTCCTTCTTGCCTGTAAGGTCTCTTTTGAGAAATCAGCTGACAGTCTGATGGGAACTCCTTTTTACGTGACAGTCCCCTTATCTCTTGCTGCTTCTAGAATTCTCTCCTTCATTTTAATCTTGGCTAATGGAATTATGTTGTGCCTTGGTGTTTCCTCCTTGGGTCCACCTTCTTTGGGACTCTCTGAGCTTCCTGGACTTCCTAGTAGTCTATTTCCTTTGCCAGATTGGGAAAGTTCTCCTTTATTATTTGTTCAAATAAGTTTTCCACTTGTTGCTCTTCTTCTTCCCCTTCTGGTACCCCTATCATTCGGATGTTGGGACATTTAAAGATGTCCTGGAGGTTCCTAAGCCTCTCCTCATTTTTCTGAATTCTTGTTTCTTCCTTCTGGTCCACTCCATTGATTTGAGTCCCAGTTTTCCTCCCATCTCTATTGGTTCCCTGTGTGTTTTCCTTCATTTCACTTATTGTAGCCTTCATTTATTCATCTAATTTGTGAGCAAAATCAACCAATTCTGTGAGCATCCTGATCACCAGGGCTTTGAACTGTGCCTCTGATAGGTTGGCTATCTCTTGGTCACTTAGGTGAATTGGCTCTGGGGCTTTGATTTGTTCTCCCGTTTGAGCCATTTTTGGTGTGGTGTTTTGTTTTGTTTTTTTTTTTGTCTGGTTGCGGCTATTATGTAGTGAGGGTCGGAGCCTTAGGTGTTCCCCAGGGTGGGGCAGCCCAGTTGCTGGGTAGTGATCCTGTATGTGGGGGCAGGGTCTGAGAGGGAACAACAGCACTTGCTCTGCTCTCTCTCTCAGATTCCAGTCCCTTCCACCTGGATTATTTGCACGAGAATGTGGGACCACCTGGGTCAGCCGCCGCCTTGCACGGCTTCACTGGGTCTGCACCGTTGCCACCCCGTGCCCAGGTCCATTAGCTACCGCCTGTGCACCTGGGCATGCACATGTGCACGCTGATGCCTGCATGCCCTTTTCCTGCCTCGACTCCACCCCCTTACCAGTCTGGATGAATGGTTGTTGGACTTCCTTACAGTTCAATTTTCCATCAGTTCTGGTTGTTTTCTTGTTTCTAAATCTTTGTTGTCCTTAATTTTGGCTGTGCGAGGAGGCACAGTGTGTCCACCTATACCTCCATCTTGGCCGGAAGTCTGATCTATTCTAGAACTTTTAAGAGCAGGGAAGCAATAGGAATAAGATCTTAAAACCTATGGAGAGAGGAATGAGGCCCTTATGCTTCAGGATAAGGACTGGAAGTGGAGAGATGAATTAGTTGACAATTAAAATTGAGTGAGAGAGAAGATCTGATCTTGGGCGATAGAGAAAGAAATGAGAAATGAACAACACAAGTTTACAGATAAAAACTACATAATGAAAAAGCAGTTACTGCCATCCAGTGTGGCTCAGTTGGTTGGGTGTTGTCCTGCAAACCTAAAGGTCACCGGTTCAATTCCTGGTCAGGGCACAAGCCTGGGTTGCAGATTCAGTTCCCAGCTGGGGCATGCACGGAAGGTAGCCAATTGATGTTTCTCCCTCACATCAATGTTTCTCTCCTATCTTTCTCCCTCACTTCCCCCTCTCTAAAAATAAAAAATTAAATTAAATTTAAAAAAGAAAAAGCCATTATCTACCTTACCTGAACAGACCTCTGCCCTCAAAACAAACTGCCCACACACATTACTCTATAACCTCCTTGCATCCAAGATGACCCTTGAGGATAACCAGTAGCAGGGAAAAAGCATCCCTGACCAGGAAAGAAGCAAGTCTAGGATTAACAAAAGCCAAGCTTCAGTCCAGTAAGCAGAGCAGCAGAACAGCTCAAAATCTTGTTGGGTCTGTACAACTGAGTATGAGGGTACTTTTCTGGGCTGGGCCAGCTCTAGCTCATGTTAACATGAGGCTCTAATCATTTTCAGTAGTGATATGGTAAAGAAAATTATCCAAAACTTAGAAGTAAGCAAAAAATGATGTGTAACTTTTAAAAGTCACACTAGAACTTTTTTAATAGACATCTGAGAGTCATCTGATACTTCTCGAGTACATAAGTTTGTCTGACTTAACTGTTCACAAGTGGTTAAAAGCCCAAGTGGTTAAAAACTCTAAAGTTAGAGGTTAATTTGTAGAAAACTGAGAAGGTGAACGTTTTTAAGTGGAGAGGATAATGCCAAAGGTTACATTTTCATTAGGACATTAATCAATTTTGGATCTAATTTAGCAATCTAATTTCACGAATCCTTTTCCCACTATCAACATAAATCTAGTTTCTCACAGCTATTCTCTTTCTGCTAGTTTCCACATTAATGAGTTAAAAAAAACCTTGAAACATGCTCACCGTACATATAAGAATTATGTCCCGACACAGTATGCACATCCATAGGCCTGCCTACTTCACAGGAACCGGGAGGCAAGAGAAGCTGACATCCAGGCACAGGATGTTAGCGAAATGGAACAGGTGGTCACTTATGAAATGACATAATGACATAATGCTCAGTGTAGTAGACAGGGCACTGGACTGAGAGTCAGGAGACCTACCACTAATTCACTGTGCAACCTTAGGCATATTATTCAATGCCCTTGTTGGGTCTCAATTTCACAATTATAAAATGGAAAAATCAGTCTAGGTCAGTTGGTCAGGGTCCTGGAAACCCTGCAAGTTTAGGACAGGTGCCTCAAGGGCTATCTTTCGTGAGGGTAAGGGGGAGGCTAAACTGGTAGGCTCTGCCCACCCCCGCCACACACACTTCAAACAAAGCAGCTCTTTTGTAGATGCTGAATTATGTTTTAAATAAAGGGTTACTCTATAAATTTGATGACATTAGTTAAGGTCCCTTCCCACTCTGACACACTAAAATTCCATCATGTAAGGTAAAATGATACTGGAGAAAATGCAGAGCCAAAAATATCTCCTCACACTCTATGCCTAAAAATATATTAGAAGAGGGTCTCATTAACAAGGCCATAGCAGTTGTGTAGGAATGGGTGAAGAAGGAAGAGGACAGGTGGGCAGAGGAGGGCTCAGAAAAGGGCAGAGACTAAGGTTGGATAGGCCTATGCCAAGGGTAGAACCCTCTCAGAGAGGGCTTAGATTCAGTGGCCTTATCAAAACTAAGGATTTGGACTCTTAGTCCCTGGCTCTATCACATAAAGGCAGGTGCTTTCAGTTTCCTCACAGTAAGGTCTGTGCAAGTACTTTGTAAACTGAAAAGTGAGTACAGATTTGAGGACCTATTTGAACAATCTTACTCCTAAATCTTTTATGGGTGTATCCCTCCTCCCCTACCAGGTCCCTGAAGGATGCTCATCAACCTTGAAACGTATAGACCCTCACTCTTTCCTTCCTTGTACGCCAGCGTTGAACACAAGTAGGGCCTTATTTCTCTTACTTAACTTTGAAAACAACAAGTACACTTTTCACTAGGGACTCAATAGCCTCTACCTTAGTGCTTGGATCTCTAGGCCATATACATAAAACTGAGTCCTGGAGAATGGTTTAAGGCAGGGAAGAGCACAAACTCATGAGAAAATGTACCAAAGGCATAAAAGAAATTCCCATTTATACTAAAGCCACTGAATGCCCCTTCCTCACACTCCTTAACACTCCACCCTCCTGGAAGACCTGAGGCCAGAGAGGCAGTTTGGTACTCAGGAAAGAGCTTACTGTACTAAGTACATGGGGACTAGGGAGTCAAAAGGACCTGAATTCAAACCTTAGGTCTTTCAATACTAGACATATGGTTCTGGCAGGTGTGGTTCAGTGGATTGGGCACCGGCCTGTGAACTGAAAGGTTGCTGGTTCAATTCACCATCAGTGCACATGTCTGGTTATGAGCCGGGTCACCAGTCCAGGGGCGTGCCAAGGTGCAACTGATCAATGTTTCTTTAGAACATCAAAGTTTCTCTTCCTTTTTCTCCTTTCCTCTCCCTCTCAATAAATAAATAAATAAATAAATGAATAAATAACCTTTAAAAAAATACTAGATATATGACCTCAGTCAAATTAATTTATTTCAGTGAGCCTCAGGCTTTCCCTCTGGAGCTATTAAGTAAACTTAATGGGTTATAAAGATTAAGGGAGATAATCAATTTAAAGTATCTATCATGATACCTGACACATAGTAGGTAGGCTTACAATAAATGTTACTTCCATCAAGAGCAAAGGGCAAATAGCAAAAGACTACTGAATGTGACTCACATGACAGGTAGGGAGGATGTGGGGACAAACCCCAGGCAGCAGCAGATCAGAGCTACGAGTGGCTCAGAATGGGAATGGGCTGATTTGGAGAGTCTGTTGTGCTATTCTAAGAGCATCTGGATCCTGTTCCAGCCAAAGCAAATCAAACAGGAGTGCTTATGGAGCGCTTGTTTCTAAAACAAGTACGGTCTGTGTTATTGACACACGCCACAGGGGAATTGAGAAGGCTGTTGGCAGAGATGTTAAGAAAGCTGACATGCTTTCAGTTCCAATCTTTTCTAGTACATTCATATGGGTACAAGTGACCTTGGCCCTAGAGGAGAAGAAAACCCTTAACTTAGACACAAAAAATCTAGGTTCTGGTGTGAACTCAATCCTGAGCGGGTATCTTTCCCTCTCTGGACTGTTTTTTTTCTTTTCCTTCCTCCAAATAATAATTCTCTATGTGCCTCTTCTATTATCACTATCCTAATTTTCAGATAATGATACTATGGCTCAGAGTTATTAAGTTTGTACTGGCAGGAATTTAAATTCAAGGTCTGCTGTCAAAGTCTGTAGTCTTTCCACTCTGCTGTATCTCAGTGTCAAATAAGGGGACTGAACCAGGTGGACCAAGGCATTCCTCAATCTAAAAATTTATGATTCTCAGTGGCCTGAAATTGTGGTTTCAAGTGCATTCTAAATACTCTAGGGCTACGTGAAGTCTGGCTGGTTAAGAAGCCTTCTCATATAAATGATATCACAACTCCAAGAGCAAAGGCTGGGTTACAAACACAGCTTGAGAGCCAGGAGAGAGTGGACAATGAAATTTTAGAAAGCCCTGAAGAGTCCCTTGGAGATTATATCACCTGACTAATTCGTTTTATAGATAGAGATATGGAGGCTGGAGAAAGAATAACTTGACTGAGAACACACAGGAAGTAGGTAATGGAGCACAACTACGCCTCATGATATCTCTCACACCTGCTATCTACACAGTCTCCAAACTTCTAGGCTCTTTTGATTTTCTCTTTGATATTTCTTTTCCAAATGCTGGGTGACAGGCAAGTCACTGCCCCTGCAGCAGACTCCCAGACACTTCCAACACTTTCTCTTTGTAGATAACAGCTCCTTCTTTGTAACTGTCCCTGGTGCAGCATTAGCAGGGCTGAGGCTAAGTCTTCTCCTTTGTCCCCCTCCTATTTTCCTTTCCTTTGGACTCTTTGATGCCTTTGAACCACAGACCTACGTGCCTTTGAAGGCACAGAAATGGAAGGGACAACAGCAATTACAGAACAACTTTCTATCTTATTACTTCTTTTTAGAGCTGAGAAAACTATGGCCCAGAGCTTATAAATGCTTTTCCAAGGTTGAGTTAGAACAGGGTTAAGAGCCTGGGTCACAATATTCACCTTCTACTACGACGTGACAATGAACGTATGATATCAGAACTTACTTCAATTACCAGTGGTTGAACACCAATCCAAGCGAGGCATTTTTTTAATCATATCCCATTAACATAACCAGATAGGCACAATAATTACAATAACAACATAGGCATTATTGTTCCCATTTTGCAGATGAGAAAACTATAGCTCAAAGAGGTTGGTCACACAGGAAATAAATGTCAGAGCAAGGATTCAAACCTTTAGGTTTAAAGCCTCCTCTCTTTCCCCAGTGTCATATGGTCTAAAAGTTCTTAAGACTATATACAATGGTGGGAAAGACAATTAATCTTCTCAAAGATCAGTTATACTATAAGTAACTTTTATCTCTTCACCTAGGCACTTATTACATTAACTCTTGACTGATTATGCTAATTGGAGAAATGGAGAGGGGGATGAGGGTAGGAGAGGAGAGTGAAGACTCAGATAATATAAGATGACAGATAATTCAAAAGAAGCAATTTCTGCTTTTGTGTTAACATGGTATTCTGTAGGATAATTGTTTTGTTTTTCTGAATTTGCCCCATCATAGAATCATAAGTCCACTGTACTCATATCCTACTCTTCTCAGGGTTCTAGCACCACAGCTGCTGACGGACCTTTGTTTCCTGATCTATGATTTCCCAGTTTCCCAGCTTGGATTTTTTTTTATCTCTTGGCCTTAATTTTAGGCTCTGGACCCTGCTTCTCTGCCACAGCCAATATCCTCAGAACTGCCCTCTGACTGATCTGACATACAGGATCTATTAGGCCCTCTTCTGTCTGGCCTGCTACTCCACTAGGACAGAGATCCTCTTTAGTTTTCATGAAAACTGGGGAAGAAAGGAAGACACAGGGCCCAACGGAGCCCAGAGCCCTCTGCATATTATTCCTTCCCCACAAGTGAGCTGGGCCTTATTTTTTTCTATGACAGAAACCCTCAAGCAAGACAGCTGCTTCTGAAACCAAAGTAATAAAATGTGGGCAAAATTCCTGGGTGGGAAGAGACCAAGGATAGCTGCTTCTTATATGAGCTCCTCTGTCAGCCTCCCTCAGATTTTTCTCAACAGAATTCTCCTGGGGCCATTGGATGACTACACTAGCAGACAACGAACCTCCTGCCTTACTATGCTACAAGATTCCCTTTGGGCAGACATTCACCCCACACCTTGAAGGATGATGATGCACTGCTATTACTCCTAGACCCTTTCAGACTCTGTACAAGTCCTTATCACGATAGTGGCTAACATTAATAGTCCCTTACATTTGTACAATAACTAACAGTTTTGTATAGCATTTATTTGAAATGTGCCTTACACAGTAGGCTGGGTAGAAACTGTTCCTTGTTTACAGATAAGGAAACTAAAGGCCACAAATAAGTACCCAGTAAGCTTAGGCAATGATCAGAGTTCTTGATGCCTAAACATTACCTATAAGATCTGCATTTAAGCCTTGTTTTTCTTTCAAATATTCTCAAGTGGCCTTTATTTCACAAAATTATTTCTAATACTACTTTTAGTATATGATACTATTTAAATTTTAAAAAACTGGCAAATTCACAAATTATGTGTTTTAAAAATTCATTTCTTCTACTTTGAGGCTGTACACATCAGATAGCATTAGTTCCCAAGAATTCATTGGTGAATTCTTAATGCTCTCACATTAACCTGAATTTGGACTTTCATATTAGGTCAGGTATACATACACCAAAGAAGCTTCTGAGTCACGTCATCTGGCCAGGCAGAGGCTTAGATTTTCTATGCTCTTGTATGGTTTTCCCCAGCCCGTTACTAAATCAATTAGCCAGTCTCTGAAAACCGCAGCCTACAATTTTAGTATACGTGCTGCCAATGTGAGCACAAAAACCACTAAACCTTATTTCTTTAGTGGAATCAAATCTCTGCTTTGTATCCTAGTCATTAACAGGCAACAGAGGTATTCTGCAAGGCCTCCAAAGCCATCTTGAAACCTCTAAAGTCTGTGAGGTGGGCAGCTGTCTCCTGCAGCTATCAGGCAAAATCTCCTCAGAAGCCTGGGAGTCCCTGGCTTTTCATGTGTCACCTGACCTCCTGCTGCACTGCCTCCATCTCTGGCAAGGAGCTCAGGCCTATCCTGTGCCGCCAGGCAGTAAGGATCCAGGCTGCTCAGCACTATGGGTCTAGCCCTAGCACCCCTCCCCCTTGTTGGGAGGGCATAACCAACAGACCACTTGTCTCCTTCAGTGTCGGTGAGTTTGGTCCTGTCTGTGGCTCTAGATACTTCTCCAGAAACAACTACATCAGGAGCAAATTGCCAATCAAGCCTAAAGAAGAATTTCATCTGGGTTGCTCAGTGCCTTCAAAAAATAAGTTAAGCCATAAGCAACTAGAAAAAGGAAAAGCAAACTAAACCCAAAGCAAGTTGAAGTTAGGAAATAATAAAGATTAAAGTAAGAAATCAATGTAATAGAAAAAAATGTTGGTTCTATGGGAAAAAAAAAAAAAAGAAAAAGAGAGAAGGTATAAACTGCCAAAATCAGGAATGAAAAGGGCATATCACTACTGACCTTCTAGGAAATTAAAAGGATTATAAGGAAATACTGCAAACAACTTTAAGCCAAGAAATTAGACAATGTAGACAAAATGGACAAATTCCTACAAAGATACAAATGATCAAAAGTGACTCAAAATGAAACAGAAAATCTAAGTACACCTAAAACAAGTGAAAAAAATTACTGAATTAGTAACTAAGAGAAAGCTACTGACCAATATCCCTTATGAACAGATAAAAATCTGTAACGAAATATTAGCAAACTAAGTCCAACACCATATAAAAATAAAAAGGATTACACACTATGACCAAGATGGATTTATTCTAGGAATATAAGCTTGGTTTAATATCTAAAAGTCAATTAATGTATTGCCATGTTAGTAGAATAAAAGAGGACAAAAACCACACAATCAACAAAATCCAACATCCATCCATAATAAAACCTCTCAATAAACCAGGAGTAGAAGGGAACTTAGTTTGATACACGTCATCTACAAAATGCTATAGGCTAACACCATACTTAATGGGGAAAGCCGAAGTATTTTTCTCTAAAATTGGGAACAAGGTCAGAGTGTCTATTTTCAATTATATTCAACATTGTACTGGAGGTCCTAGCCGGTGCAATCAGGCAGAGGGATTTTTTTTTTTTTTTACAGGTTTTATTTACTTATTTTTAGAGAGAGGGAAGGGAGGGGAGAAAAAGAGGGAGAGAACTCCAGTTGGTTGCCTCTTATACACACCTGACTGGGGACCGAACCCACAACCCAGGCACGTGTCCTGACTGGGAATCAAACCAGAGACCTTTCACTTTGTGGAATGATGTCCAACCAACTAAACCACACCAGTCAGGGTGGGATTTTTTATTTTTTAATGAACATCAGATTATATTATTCTTCTACAAAAACTCTGCAGTGGCTTCCTATTTCATTCAAAATAAAGCCCTACTTGATCTGGATCCACGCCTACCCTTGTGATTTCTCCATACTCCACTGTTACTCTTCATCTCTAGCCACACTCACCCCCTTTTGTTCCTCCAACACAATAAGCACACTCCTGTTTCAGGGCCTCTGAATTTTGCTTAACTCTATGCTTGGAATGTTATTTCCCAATATAAACAGTATACATAGCTCACTACTTCAGTTACTCTACATTTCTGCACAGATTTTATTTTCTCACAGAGACCTTCTTTCAACACTGTCCCTCCCTATGCCCTTTCCTGTTTTATTTTCTTCATAGTAGTCACTTATCTGTTTTCCTTAACTAGAATGTAAACCACAAGAGAGCCATTTTCTTCCCTGCTACATTTCAAACACATAAAACTGTGCCTGGCACATGGTGAACACTCAATACTCACTGAATGTCTTTAAAAAGAAAATTTTAGCCCTGACCAGTGTGGCTCAGTTGGCTGGATATCATTCTGCAAAGCTAAGGGTCATTGGTATGATTCCCACTAAGAGCACATGAATGAGTTGTGGGCTTGGTCCCCAGTTGGGGTGTGTATGTGGGGCATGTATGACCAATCATGTCTCTCTTGAATCAATGTTTCTCTTTCTCCCTCCCCTCCCTAAAATTAAATTTTAAAATCTTTAAATTTTTATGTAGGAGAATGAATAAAAGGGAGTGAAGGGAAAGGACCACTAGCACAAGAAGCTTAAAAGAACCAGGATTTTAAGTCACGGAGAAAGAGCCAACACAGGACAGTAGAAAAACTTGGTTCTCTGGAGCCAGATTCTTCTGGGTTCTAAGCTTAGCTCTTCCAATCACTGACTATTGTGTCCCCTCTCTAAGTTTCAGTAATTTATAAAATGAAAACATCACCGCCTAACTCCTAAGGTGCTATGAAAATAAAATCAATTTTTATATATAGCATTCGCTAGCAAATAGTGGAGACACTGTACTTAACATTTTCTGACCTTCTAGAGGAATCTAAAACTCTGGCTGGTGTAGCTCAGTGGATTGAGCACAGGCCTGCGAACCAAAGGGTCACTTGTTCAATTCCCAGTCAGGGCACATGCCTGGGTTGCGGGCAAGGTCCCCAGTTGGGGGTATGTGAGAAGCAACCACACATTGATGTTTTTCTCCCTCTCTTTCTCCTTCCCTTCTCTCTAAAAATAAATAAATAAAATCTTTAAAAAAAGAGAGAGAGGAACCTAAAACTACCTTTAAAATTACCTAACTGCAGTGTTGGCCAGTGTGCCTCAGTTGGTTGGAGTATCATTCCATAGCAGACGAGTTGCGGGTTCCACTTCCAGTCTGGGCCCATACCTAGGCAGGGCAAACCCCAGTCTAGGTGCATACAGGCGGCAACCAGTTGATGCTTCTCTCTCATATTGATGCATCTCTCTTTCCCTTCCTCTCTCTTAAAAAAAATTTATCTAATCCCACCTTAATGAAGTGCAGGCATGTCTGTTTGGCCACTGCCCCTAAATTAAATGACCTCCATACTCATTTTAACTTCTTTCTTATCATTCTCTTTCACACCCCTGCCCTTACTGTCAGTTCTCAGCTCTCACCTCTAGCTGCTGTTAATACAACAGCTTCTCCCTGCTTTTTTTGTATGCTGCTTTTAATTTTATGAGGGTTTTGAAACCAGAGTGCCAAAATTGTTACAATAACATGTAACAGTAAAAATAAATGAGTGCTGTGCAAGAACTTAAGGATGAAAATGACTTGCTTCTTTGTTTTTTAGTTGGATTCTAAAAGATTGAGGATTTTAGATAAATAAGCTACTATATGGATAGCAGCATTTTATATAATTTTTTTTTACATGGAATCATTCACATTTTAAAATCGTCACTGGTGGAACTTCTTCACAGGGCAGCTATTACAAGAACAGTAAGATCCAAACTTGGCATGAAGGACATGGAAAAGCCAGAAGCTATAAAACTTTAGATTAACCAAACAAAAAGAGGTGGCAAGCAAGAGTCTGGAGGTGCAGAGTAGGAAGAAAGGCTGGCCAACCAAGAGCACCAGGTAGAGGGCAGACCCCTCTGTGAACCCTCAGGCAGAGGGAAGCAGAATGTCCACTGTTACAAAGAGTGAAGAGAGTGGCTATGTCACTGGGCAAGGGTGAAGGGGAAATGGTGGGAAAGCATGGTCTCTGATAAGATATAAGGCAACATGCACAAATACCTTTTTCACTAGCAGTTAGGGGTATGGGAGGGGTGGGCAGGGAACCTAGGGCCAAAATAGGAATAGCCTTCCTCTTCTCAAATGACAGTAGGGAACAAGGCAACATCTCAGAATTAGTCAGTGAGTGCAAACACATGCTGGGGATGAGCTCTTAAAACTGCTTTAATATCTGTGTCAGCAGTGGCCTTGGAGCCAGGCTGTGCAAGTGCATTTAAACCTGCACTCTGCAGCCAACATGATGCAAATCATGGCTGCCGAGGCTGCCTAGCTTTGTCTCTGTGCCCTAGAATCCTTTTCCTCATGAAAAGACTGAGCTTTGGGAAGGGCCTGCAGAAGGAGGAGAGTACAAGGGCATGGGACAAGAATTACAGTGAGGACTTCCAAAGGAAAGTCCTCCTTTTTATTATTGGGGAATGGAATTACAAATAGGTCAGGGGCTGAGATATCAGGGATACTTATAATGCTTTCTTCTCACTCTCCTTTCAGTCATGCTGCTTTACAATTTACAAAGCTTCCCAACTCACTTGCATTTTCATTTGATTCTCTACAATATCCTGCATGGTTGGTGTACACACGATAGACATGTGGGGGTGTGAGGAAGCACTCCAACTTTACAAATAGGAAAATGAAGATTGTTCAAGGGCAGATATCAAAAGAGAAGATAATAACCCATGATTCTCAACTCCAACCCCGATCCTCAGGTTCCTATCTGTGCTGGCCCCAGTGTTTACGGACCCAATGTGTTACAGGTGTTTTCTTCTGTATTTAGCTTGGGCCTCTGCCTGCTTGAAGAGTTCTTCCTATCTTTTAATTTCTTGGCCCCTTACTAGAAATGCCATCGCTCAGAAGGAACCCAGCCCAACTCCTATCTGCCCTGCTGGGCCCTCAAATAACTGGACCTCCTTTCTGAATCCCTGAGGGGGTCTGTCTTCTTGAACTTTTTAAGAAAAATCAGGCAGCCTGCCAACTCAGGGAGAACAATGGTATTTACAGTTAGACTGGCCTAGATTCTAACATCAGCTTTGCCCAGGTGTGAACCCTAGGCAAATTATTTTAGCTTCCTGAGCCTCAATCCCCTCATCTATAAAAAGGGGTTTTGTCTAGAGTAAATAAGATCCATGACACAATCGGTTCTTTTATTTGTTAAGATTTATTTATTTTTAGAGAGAGGGAAGAGAGGAAGACAGGGAGAGACACATCAATGCAAGTCAGAGCAACATTGATCAATTGCCTCTCACACACACCCCCCATCCCAGAACGAAACAGCAACCCAGGAATGTGCCCTGACTGGGAATTGAACCAGGAACCTCTCGCTTTGTGGGATGACATCCAACCAACCGAGCCAGGCAAGTCAGGACACAATTGGTTCTTAATGTGCTGATTTCCCTTCCTGTTTCACCATCTGCTGTCTTCCAAGTTCCCCTGACTTCCCTCCCCTTCACACAGCTCCACTCAATCACTCCCCCCTTAATACTCTTCATGATCACATTTTGCAGGACTGACAAAACTACAGAATTTTCTAAAGCTGACCTATGCATGGGTTTGGTAGGGCACAGTCAAGACTGAAATCAGGAAAGTTTCTAAGGGCTATGAGGTCATGTTAAGAGGGCTTGTGGGAGCTGCCAGGTTCCCCCCTCCCCTCCCAGCACAAAGCAACTGGCAGAAGCCAACAGGGGTTGAGCCTGCTTTGCCTTATTCATTGAAAATCACCCTGAACCATCCCGTACAACCCCAGTAAAGCCAGTTCAGTTTTCCTCCCAATACAGGAGGCTGCCTATGCCAATCTCGTAGACATGGAACAGAAGAGTAACCACCTGCAAGTTATCTATAGTTAGGGTAAAAATAAGCCCCAAACTGGTTACTCTGTCTTGGCCCAAGCTTGACCAGAGTTTGCCTCACTCACCGAGGTTGAGCTCAGTCAGAGGTTTCCTCTTTAGGGTTATGGGGCCAGCCACCAGCTGCCTCTGGGAATAGGTATCACCTATAACAGAGAAGGAAGTCAGTCAGGGTCCTGCTCAGAACTTAGGTAGGTGAAGGTACTCAAAGCCCCTGCCCTCACATGTATTGCATCTTAGCAAAAGATAGATTAATAATTAAATATATAATTTCAGGTCATGCTAAGTGCTATAAAATAAAGCAAAGGAAGAAAAAATGAAAAGGACTGAGAATTAGGTCTATTTTAGATAAAATGGTCAGGGAAGGCTCCTCCAACAGGTGACTAGTGGACAGAGACCTGAATGAAGTGCAGGAGTAAGATCTGCAGAGATCTAAGCCAAGAGTCTTTTAGAGAGAGGGAATTACATGTGCAAAGCCCCTGAGACAAGAGGCAAAAATAGACTAGTTATGCTTAAGGAGAAAGATCAATATAGCTAGAACGTAGTGATGGGAAGAATGAGACGCTAAATAAGGAATACATGGAGCAATTACTCATTCTCCTTATTTTAATGAGAAAACCAAGGCTCAGAGGTTAGGTGACTTGCCCTATACTAAAGTACATCAGTAAAAGAATTGCTCTTTAGGACAGCTCTCAATCTATCTCAGGGGTGTCAAACTCATTTTCACCAGGGGCCATATCAGCTTCGCAGCTGCCTTCAAAGGGCCGAATGTAATTTCAATTCCTTAACAGTTGAGGAGTAGTTACATTTATACAGTCCTAAAATTATACTGGTCTTCTGAAGGCAACCACGAGGCTGATGTGGCCCCTGGCAAAAATGAGTTTGACACCCCTGCTCTATCTCACTCTTGGGCCAGGTTCCTCCAGGTTTAGATAACCTGGAATCTAGCTGGGACAAACTTTTAAGTACTCCAAGATTAGCTTCAGGTTTCTCTGATCATCCTCTTTTCTGATGGGTGGGGGTGTTGAAGAACACAGAAATCCGTATATATTACCTGGAATGTGGAGTACACATGACTTTGGGGTAAGGAGAATAGGAGCACATACCAGGCAGTTGTAAACCCTTTGTTTATATTGGCTCATTTAATCTTTACAATAATGTTGGTGTGTTGTTATATTCCCCATCTTACTAATGGGAAATCTAAGGTACCAGAAAGTTAAATAAATGTGCCCAACTCACAAAGACAACAGATGGTAAAGTTGGGACATGAAACCAAAATCCAACCTCCAGGGCTTGCCCTTCTAACCACATACTGTGCCAATTCTCAAAAATAGCAGAAAAAAGTCAGGAAACATGTTCTCCAGTTCTAGCTGACATGGCTCAAAGATCCCATTTACACCCAAGCCTGAGATCTTCTCCATTTACTTCCAGTCCAGGCTTTTTACTGAATATTATTTGAATGGCTCCTGAGTCCTTCAGCCAGGTGATTCCAGAGGCTTCTCTAGTTCTCTAGCTACTTTAATCACAAAGCTATGATGATAACCACAACAGCCATTTCATATCCACTAACATTTAATGTACACTTTGAAATTAGACTAGATATCAGTCTAAACACCTTACATGCATTATCTTATTTCAGTGAGGGAAAGAGGAGTTCAAAGACACAGGTGGAGGGATCTGTGGGGGGTTCCAGGCCTGAAATAACGCAGCAGACACACTGAACTGAAGAACTACAGGCCTGGGTCAAAGAACAAAGGCAGAGGCCTTAGGCAGGTGGTAAGGGGCATGGAATATCAGCACCTCCAATTCAACATGTTAATAAATTGGACCCATCTCCTACTTCCAGCTTCCATGGTTCAGCAAATGATAAAACTATTCTCCCAAGTATTTAGATTCCAAATGTTTATGCTCTCTGACCCCTCTTCCCTCATTTCCCATTCCCCAAATTACGAAGTCCTTGTGTTCTGGGTTTTTATATTTTGTTTTTTGCTCCACAAGCTCTACATCCACACTGTTCTTCATTATTCCCTACTGTGTCAACTTCCTCTTGGTTCAGGATCTCATTATCTCTTGCCTGCACAGCTGGAATATTTTAAAAAATGTACTGACATTACAAAGACTATTATAGTAGCCTCTTCCCTGGTTTCTCTTGCACTAGTCAGTCTCCCTCACCCCTCCTGCCCCAACGTATTGGGCCCATGCTGCCAGATTAATGTTTCTAATGACACTCCCCTGCTGAAAAAAATGTCATGGCTCCCAATTGCCTCAGCCTCATTCCCTAGGTATGCCATGATGTAGTCATCATCTGCCTTATGTCTGCCATGGGCTTTCCGGCTCCCATACTTTTGTCCATGCTACCGTCTCACCTGGAATGCTTGTCTTCAGGAATTTTGTACGTGCTCTGTACATATTCAAATCCTTAATCTTCAAAGCCTAGCAAATCAATGAAGTTACCCTAAGCCCTTTTTCTCATGGTTCTTTGTCAGTCTCCTTGTTCCTTCTTGCTTATAAAGATTCATACTGCTGCCCTGGGTGGGTGTGGCTCAGTTGTTTGGATCACCGTCCTATAAACCAAAAGGTTTCGGGTTTGATTCCTGGACAGGGCGCACACTAGGTTGCACAGTTGGTCTCTAGTCAGCATGCATGGGAGAGGCAACTGATTGATGTTTTTCTCTCCCTTCCTCTCTCTCTAAAATCAATAAGCATGGCCTATTGTAAAGTAAAAAGTAAAGATAAAAAGTAAAAATAAAAATAAGTAAAAGTAAAAATAAAAGTAAAGTAAGAAAGTAAAAAGTAAAAATAAAAAACAAGATTCATACTACTTACAGAGAATGGAGACCTAGTCAATCAGGAATTCTGTTCTCATTCCTGTTACTTTTTTTTTTTTAAGAGAGTAGGGAAAGGAGGGAGAAAGAGGAAAGAGAAACATCAGTGTGAGAAACATTGATCAGCTGCCTCTCCTACACGCCCCAGCCAGGGACCGAACCTGCAACCTAGGCATGTGCCCTGACCAGGAATCAAACAGGCAACTTTTTGCTTTGCATGATGATGCCCAAGCAACTGAGCCACAGGTCACGGCTCATTCCTGTTACTCTTATCTTATAGTGGAGCTATCTCCTAACAAGGGACCTGGGCTTTAATCTGAGCCTCAGATTCCTCAATTGCAAAATGGGATATAATTCTCATCTTGCCTATAACAGAGAGAATTTGTGACAATCAGTGTGATAATAGGAAAGGAAAAGAAAAGACTTAAGATGGAAGATTCCAGCCAGATCTTTAACAGCTCTTTCTGTCAGCTGCAAAATACTGCATATATATATATAGAAGCCTTCTCTCCAATCAAAAAATATTTCCTGGGCCTAGTTGGCCATGGTCACAGCTCTGGGTTAGGGGTTATAGAGGATGCAGGGATGAATGAGAACAGTCCTATTCTTGGGCTCCTTGTAGTTCAGGGTGAGACTGCGTCAACCTTGCATAGGACTACTACAATATCAGGCAGATCTAACAGTTCAGAGTGCTACAACTTGTAAAAGTAGAAAAAGGAATGTCTAACTGGAGGTGGCCTCAGAAGCTTCACAGAGTGATGACTTAAGCCAGGCCTTGATGCAGAGTCTCAGAAAGGCTCGGGCTACTCTGTACCAGGGACTGAACTAGGTATTATGCTGTTAACCCTCATACTCATCTGTGAAGCAGATTATGGCAGGCCCATTTTATAGCAAAGGTAACTGAAGATAGACAAGGCTAAGTATACCATTCAAGGTCAAACAGCTAATAAACAGCAGAACAAGAATTTGAACCTCGGTCTGCTTTACTTTACTCAAAAGCCTGTGTGCTTGCTCCTTACTTCATTCATTACATAGCAACATGAAAGGAGGACCATATTAAACTGATGTCTTTTTTACCTCAAAATTCAATGACTTGAAAGCGGGGAAGTGGAAAGGGGAAAAAGGAAGTTTACTGCTGCACTGTCTTCCCCATAAGACTGTGATCTTAGAGCAGGCTTAGGGTCTTATTAAATGGAATAGTCCAAGTATCTGGCAGGTATGAGACACTAATTATTTGGGGGAACATGTAAGTGAATGAATAAACACTTGTCCCACCAACCTTTGTTCTGATGTCTAAAAGTGAAGTCCAAAATCTCAACCTCCACGTTCTGACTTTCAGCCCAAGTACCTATAATAACAATACCTATTAATCTGTTGGCTAAAGATGACCTTTTCACATTCTTCTTTTCAGGAGTTAGGGAAGAGGCAAGGAGAGAAAAGGATAAAAAGGGAAGTTGGGCCCTGGCTGCTATGGCTCAGTGGATCAAACACCAGCCTGCAAACTGAAAGGTTGCTGGTTCAATTCCCAGTCAAGGCAAGACAAGTTCTCAGTTTGGGATGTGTGAGAGGCAACCAAATGATGCTTCTCTCCCTCTCTTTCTTCTTCCTTTCTCCTCTCTCTAAAAATAAATAAAAACCTAGTCCCGGCTGGTGTGGCTCAGTGCATTGAGTGCTGGCCTGCGAACCAAAGGGTTACTGGTTCAATTCCCAGTCAGTGCACATGACTGGGTTGCAGGTCAGGTCCCCAGTGAGGGGCGCATGAGAGGCAACCACACATTGATGTTTCTCTTTCTCTTCTCCCTCCCTTCCCCTGTCTAAAAATAAATAAATAAAATACTTTTGAAAATAAATAAATAAATAAAAATCTCTTTTAAAAAAGGGAGGGGAGTTGGGTGGTTAAAAGAGGAAAGAGGGAGAGGAAAGGGGTAAAAGCAAAGAAGGAAAAGAAGGACACAAAAAAGGAAGAGGATGCCTGTGCAAGACTGAAATGTCTGAGGCCTAGAGTTTGAAAAAGGTTTTTTTCCTTCTGGTTCCAGAATCAAGGGTTTTTGTTTGTTTTTTTAAAGCAGCAGTAAAAAATCCCTCTTTACAAATTTTAAATGAAAGGAACTTACTTGTCTATACCTCAGACTAACTCTGTCAGGAGAAATAAAGTGAAGCTCCTCAGGACTCCAATCCTCAGGACTCCAATTTTCAGTTTTTACCACTTTCCTGCCCCAGCCCGACCCCTGCCTGATTTAGGCTGAAACCTGCATAGGATGTCCTATGCACGTGATAAGACGTGCAGGTTCTTCTGCTATTTCTCTGCCCCTTCTACAAGGGTTACTTCAGGCTAATAAGCCCTGCCTGGGAGTCTAAACTTCCTATGGATAAAAGAGATACTGACATCCTCTGGAAGACATAGGGACCCTTCCCCACAGCTCCCTATCATGAAAGCTTTACTGAACCCTAAGGGGAGAGGCGTTTCTCCCTTTCTCCTGAATTCCTCAAATGTGTATGTATAAACTAGGGTGAAGATATAGATGGAGAAGGCAAGGCCCCTTTTCAGAAGTCTCTAGATCTTAGTCCTAATACATACAGTTCAACCCTCTTTAGGACGGATCTGCATATTGTACACACATACCTCTCCTCTTTACTAAATTAGTAGAGAGAGCACTGGGCTAAGAGTCAGAAAACCTAAAGGCTACTTCCAGCTTTACCTTCAATTCACCGTGTAACCCTGACCAAGTCATTTTACCTTCCTGGACCCTAGTTTCCGCATCTGTAAAATGAAGGTGAGGTACCTAACCTTTTGAAGGATCTGCTGATGGAGCAATCAAGATCAACAAGAACAGTATAACTGCTGAGATCTATTTGGTTTGATGTGAACAGTAAAAAAGAAATGAGAGAACAGTCTCTTTTTAAAAAGGGGGTGGCTATACCAGCTTTCCGGTGAAGGAATCTGCTCTGAGTGGAAGAATTAAGAAAAGCTCTGGCAAACACAATGTCGCCGTCTATGCCTCCATCAAGACAGCCAGGTACTAACTGTGACTAAAAAAACTCAAGAATTACATGCGCACAAACCCCAGCAGGTCCAAGAAGAAAGAAAACTGTTCAGGGAAAGTAACCAGAAAGTATTAATGACCAATTTATTGATGAAGAGCTCAGGCTCTAGAATCAGACACCTGGGTTTGAATCCCAGCTCTGTCTTTACTACCTTTGTGACACAGGCAAGGTACTTACCTTCTGTGCTACAGTTTCCTTATTTGTTTAAAATGGTTCCTGCTTCACAAGTGTGTTATTGGGAAAAATAAATGAGATAGCACAAGAAAGCTTAGCTCAGGGCCTGGCATAAGTGACTTAATGACAGGAATTTTTATTCCATTTAAGTACCACAACAGGATGAATAAGAAGCAATAAAAAGGCCTAGGAAAAAGGAAAGAAATGTACATTTGTCTTACCTATTATTTATCATACTCTATGCCCAAAGCCTTAATTATTCTCATTTATTCCTAATAAGCTTTTGAGGTTAGTAGAATTATCCCCATTTACAGGAGGAAAGTGGGTCTCAGAAGTAAATTAATTGTCTAAAACCACACAGCAGGGGACAGAACTTACTGGAACCCAGGTGTGACTCCAAAGACTGTGTTCGTTGTACTATTTACATCGCACTTTCTCTGCTCAAAAATAAGGAACCCCCACATATCAAAGCAGGCACCAACAATAAAGGTTTAGGAAATGGACCAAATTCTCCCCTTTTGTACTCAATGAAGCAACCACTGGTTTTGCACGCCTGGGGAAAAGATGAGCAGGCGTGGAATGCAAGTGCACCACCAGGTTCCAGAGTTGCAGGACTTAACTTACGAGGCCCTCCCCCAATGGGTTCTCAGCTCATTGTTGCAGTTAGAGAAGAGTCAGGCTTTTTCGAAACTGGATACCATGCCCTAAAGGACAAAATGTTCGAAGACTATATAACGAACAGGCAAGAAGCCATGAGAGATGTTTGGACTGAACCCAAATACTTGATCAACACACCTTAGGCTCTGGGAGGGAATATGATGCTATGAATACCTTTGCAAGAATCAGCATGAACTATGTCCCTGGGTATGTATATTGTCTCTATTTCTGGGAAGCACTTTACTATGTCCCAGATGACTGCAAGTTAGTCTGGAAAAAAGCACCCTTCCCTTGGGCCAGGCTATTATTTTGGAGCACTCCATTAAAGATGTAACAGGGAACAGGTTCTACAGGAGTATACAGAAACCAGGAATCCACAACTGATGACTAGAGGCAAGAAGCCAGAAGTGAAGAGAAAATTTAGGGAAGAACTGGAACCTGAACATCAAAGGCTTTCGGTAGAGTGGGGAACCAAGCAAAGGGCCTGGCACAAGAGAATGAGTGCTTCAGGATAAGGAGAGATTTTGACAGAAGAAACCATCTCCCATATTTGTAAAGCACATTTAAAAAAAAAATAGCTTGTTTCTATCAAACCCTTGCTGTTTAGAGTAGCGCAATCTCCAGGGCCTTCAGGATGACTGATCGAAAGAGGTGTTGCTGAAGTGATAGCTTCCTCAGGAGAGGGGAAGGAGGATGGAAGCTGGGTTCTCTGGGCCTCTCAGGTGGCAACCAAGGCAAGAGGGAGCAGCCACAGGAGATAATCATAGCATCATAGCCCCAGGCTCAATCAGGCAGGGCCCACCTGTAGATGACCTCAGACCCACTTCTACTACAACCAGCACTTGGGGTGCACAACTGCCCACATCCACCAAGGAGTACAAGATTGGCCACAGAGCAGACAGCTCTTGTCCCAGGAGCCACACTTGCCAATTTGTTAGTTCTGTTCCAGCTGCCCACTAACTTCAAAACTTTGCCTGAACCTTCATAAGGCTTGATTTTCCCAGCCTTGATCAAACCCCATAGTCTTGCAGTTCTACCACACTCCTCCCAATCACAAAGATACCTGACCTTGACTCTTGTGACTGATTCTGTTATGTGGTTGCCTGTACCCCTGGCATAATAAACCAACTGGTTTGCTGCCACAGAGTTTAAAAAGATGGCCTCACAACATAATAAAAATGCAGCCATGTCACAAAATGGCTCAGTGAAATCCTCCTCTACTACCCAAAACAGATAGTCTCAAGATGCCCAGCATATCAAAAAAGGGCAGCTGGTTTCTTAATGACAAGAGACATTAGGGATCTTGAGCCCAATCCTTGCCCAAGTATGAGAACATTATGCATGCCATAAATAGATAAACTCAATCCAGGCAGACTCTAGGCTGCCTGGAGGAATATCCAAAATATAACAAATGTGTAAGACAATCATTCTTGCCTCTGCATTTTCTGGGCAGCTAACAGCATTTCTCCTTTCTCAGCTGAAACTGTCTCCAGTTCCCCCTCCTCCTCTGCTAGAAGAACCAACCCACAGGAATTATCCAGGGAGGCACAAGTAATTACTGTTTTCTTTTCTCCATGCTAATGAGACAGTTGGAAGGTTCCCCTCCCCCATCCTGAGGTGGAAGCAAGAATCTAAGGCTTTATAATCTGTAACCAACAGAGCTTGAGCCAGGTCGTTCTCTGCAACTGAACTGTGTAGAAGATGGCCTTTTGTCCCTCATGGGACAAGAGCTGGAAGAGGCCCCGTCCCTTTACAGAAGGGGTGGTAAGACCAAAGTGAGGAGACTATCTGCCCAGAGTCATAAAAGGGTCAGTGGCAGGACCAAAATCAGCTCACTTACTCCCACATTGTGCAGACTTCCAACAGCAGAGAATGTCTTTGGAAGTATCTTCAATGTAGAGCCTGGAACTCCAAGTTTCAAGTTCACATACTGTTTTTTGAAAAGGTTCTTAAAAAACAATGACAATTCTCTGCAGATGTGGATTCAACCCAAGAATCTCAATTTCAGTAGGAAGTCCAGGATTTGAGAGAGAATGACAATTTTACCCCAAAATTAAAATCACAAGTAGATGGTCAGGCAAAAAAAAAAAAAAGAATCTGTGTATTTTAGTAGGATCCAGATCAGTTATGTGAAGACCGTTAGATATCAAGGGTGGGGGCTGGAGTTAGCCTTAAGAATGAACTTCAGATCTGGTGGATAAAGGAGCTCCTAAGTATAGAACACTAAGATCTATTGATTAGGTTTGCTAATCTAATCCCTGTATTTTACAGATGAAAAAACTGAATCTAACACTATCAGGGGCTTCACAGAAGAGGACCCAAGGTGAAACAGCAGGACTGAAGGATGCTACGGCCCAGAACTAGCCATGGCCAGCCTGCCTAGCCATGCATGGTCAGAGAAAAAGGAAGACAGGGTCTCTGAGGAAAGGAGCCAGCATTTACAAAGGCTATTTTGAGTTCAAGTTTTTAAACTATAATAATTTGTAGACTCCAATAGGGTTTATTTTTTTAACCTGAAGACTGGCTCCTGTTAGTCTCTAAAATCTCTTCCCTTCCCTCTCACTATCCTAGTATCATTTCAGGTGGGATTCGGCAACTCAAACCCAGTCCTCAAACTAATTCTGACTCTAGGAATGAAATGTTAAAAACAATCTTAGCCCAAACTCCCATCCCCTACTCATAGACCCTGGATATCAGCTCTTCCTCCCTGTTCTCCTATACCACAGAGTTGACTCTGGGGGTCCTTGAGATATTCCAGGATATTACCAGTGCTGACCACCAGGCTTTAACTTCTGGAGGGCACAAAATCATATGCTATTTCTATGAATGGGCCCAGGTCCATATGAAAGCCCTTGCCTTAGTCGCCTAACACCTCAGGCCCTCCTAGGCCTAAAGTCCAGCTCTGAATCCCAAGGCCAGGCCTCCCCACCAGTGGCCATACTCCCAAAGATTGCCTGTCAACCTGGACTTGCACCTGAGTGGGCCAACTCTCCCTACTATTTTGTAAGGAAGGCAGCATGGTATAGTAGAAATACACAGACAGACATGAGTTTGAGCCCTGGTTCTGGGTATCCTTAGGAACTGCTGTTACTTAACTGTTCTTGTGTATCCTCTTAAAGCTTAGACCACTCTGTTTACTTATCTGTCTCCTCTACCACTCTCCCCCTACTTGGGAACAGGGAATATTTAGTTGTACCCCTGTACCCTCCTCTATGAATCAGTCACTGAGTTTCCGCAACTGTAAAAGAGGAAAAAAGGTATGAGATAAAAGGAAAAAAAAAGCATGTAAATTACCTGGATCAGCACCTGGCCCTTTTTCCTCTACTGTAACATGGATGCCCAGAGCCAAATGTTCACCTGTTCTGAAATAGCCTGCCCATTCTAGAGACACTGTGCCTTGCTGAACACCTCTAGGGTCAACTGAACCTGACCCCCAGGGTCTGTTTCACTTCAATAGTTAGACTTAGTGCCAGTTCCTAGAACCCCACCAGTAAAAACAGCTAAAGATAAGACTATGAAGGTAGTGCATTTCAAGCAAAAAGGAAGAACATGGGAAAAAGAATAAAGGGGGAAAAGACTGCTCTGAAGCTGGGTCTTAGAGAAGAAATCCCAAACTCCAAGAAGCGGCTAAAGTCATTTGTACTGAAGCCTAAAGAAGTGCCAGAATCTTGAAAGAAATTGGCTGAGATCACACAGTAAGCTGAAAGGAGAAATGAGTTTGGAACCCACCACTGGGTCTCCTCATCCAATTTTTTTCCTGTTCTACAGGATAAATGCACAATGTTCTAAGAAGAAAGGAGTGAGGCATAGGAGGTATAGTGTAGCTGGCAGGGAAAAAGCACATAAGAGAGGTCAAGGAGTCCCTACACAGTTTCTGGCTGGGAGAGGTGATCCAGCCTTTAGTTTTGCAGGGGCCTAATACGCTCTGGAGGTTGACAGCTAGAAATGAATTCAATCTGGCCAGAACAATTACCAACAATTAGGGAAGGGTACAGGGTGTTCTCAAAGTATCATCATCCCCTCTCTACAACACCAACTGTTCTGGGTGATGAAAATCCTCTGCACACCCACTCCCAATCAACTCAAACTACGTTACAGGTTTTCTAGGCCCTTAGATTTTTTTAAAGATACTATTTATTTATTCTTAGAGAGAGGGGAAGAGAGGAAGAAAAAGAGGGAGAGAAACATAGATCAGCTGCCTCCCATATATGCCCCTACCAGGGACCAAACCTGCAACCCAGGCATGTGCCCTGATTGGGAATCAAACCAGCGACCCCTCGCTTTGCAGGCTGACACCCAACTAACTGAGTCTCACAGGTCAGGGCAGCCTGCAGACTTTTAAACTGGAGATGAAATATAGGGAAGTGGCAGACTAAGAGCTCTGTGCATGAGGAAGAATCTGACGCATTCTTTTTGTTGTTGTTGTTGCTGTTCTATTCATTATATTCACCCAAACTTACGGGAAGTTAATGATTTGCAGTCACACAGCTAATAAGGGCAAATCAGGACTTGCCTGTATGTATCCTGTGTCCTTTTGTGACCACGGTGACTTTTAGCCTATTAGACCTTTACAAAGTTTTGAGAAGTAGGTGTTCTCTGCTAAATCATGCTGTCTCTGAAAAGTCTCGTTTGACACCTCCAATCCATTTCAGGCCTAGTTTTGATATTTACCTTCTCTTACAGAACTTTCATAATTTGCTTCTAACTCAAAGATCAGCAAACTGTTTTTATAAAGGGCCAAATAGTAGGTATTTTAGACTTCGTGGGCTTGTATCCATCTCTGTAGAGTCAACTTTACCACTGTAGTATGAAAACAGTCATGGATGAAGGAATGAGTGTGGCTGTATTCCAGAATAACTTTACAGAAAGAGGCAGTGGACTGGATTGAGCTGACAGCCCAGTTTCCTGACACCTGTTCTAATCTACATGTCCCATCACCCTGTCTCCCAATTCATCATACACCCTCAATGGCTCTCCCTACCTACAGGATAAAGTTTAAACTCTACCCTCATCTTCTACCATATCATTTCCCTGCACACTGTACTCCAATCACAATGAGCTGTCACCTAGCAACTTGCTACCTTTCCCCATGCTGTTCCCTAACACCTGCAATGCCCTTCTCCCTTCCTCTGCCAATATTGCCTATTCGGTGACAAGCTTAAATGCCAACACCTATGAGAAGTCTTTGCTTGTTCTGACTTACATAATTAGTCATACATATATGACTGCTATTCACTCACCACTGCCTTCTTCACTCACCCACAATTCTAAGCATCTCAGGCGCAAGGACCGTATCTTACTCAATTCTGTACCTTTTGCAGTACCTAACATAGCACCCAGTGTCTGCTGATAGATCAGGCTTCTAGGCTGCGTGGAGGTTACTAGAGCATGGGGATACTTGGTTTTAACAGAACATGAGATGACTCACAGCATCAATGGAGGTTTGTCTGTTTCAAGGGCTGCCCCCTCTCCCTCCTCATCATGTACCCTATGTCTGGTCAAGTCAACAGTTAAGATTAAGACCAAGACCAGACATTTCACTAGGTGACTCTAGCCTGTGCTGAGATGTGCAAAGAGAAGATCCTATTTTCAGAGCTCCTTGCCCCTGACCTCAAATTGTATCCTTAATATCAGCCATAAACTGAACCCAGATCCAGATCAGCAGACAGTTTTCTAATAAGAACAGATACTTAGTCCCCAAAGGCAGGGGATTTCTCCCAAGGAAAGGGTCAGATATGCAATGCAGTCTGACCTCAAATGAAGAAAGAACTCAAAGGTACGTGGTAGGAATCATCAGGATCATCATCTCTGAATACGAGACATCTGTTGAGATTAGGGGTCCTGGGCAAGCCTGTAGCCAACAAGTGTGGGTATGCTAGCTTGGGGAAGCTGTGAGACCAAAATGCTGATGGTGGGGTAGCGGAGTGGAGAACAACAACAAACACACATACAAGATTTTCTCTCCTAAGCCAAGAACAGAAAACATTCCATATGGGTGGGTGAGCCTGTCACAGACATGGGGTACTTAGCATATCTGCCATTCCAGGATTACAACTGTCAGGTTTTAATTAGGGTAATTAGAGTTAAAAATGTAATTTCATTTCAGGGGTATTTTGAACAGATTCCATTAATTTCTTTTTTTAAAAGAACACAGAAAGGAGGCGGCAGGCTGAGCGGAACAGAGGATTTTGCCATCAGAGAAGCAAAGTCATGTGCCTGGGTTAGATGAGCTTTCAAACCACTGCCAAGAACCCCCATCCAGCACCTTTGCAGGCTTGGCTCAGAGAACAGAGTTGCTGCTCATCAGCTTCCCCCCCTTAGTTTCCTCCCTGAAACTAGTTTCAGGTGGCATCTGCTAATAAATTCACCTCCTTCTCCCCACCTGCTGCTCCTGTGTTACTGCCATTTGATTACAGCCATAAGTCTGGCAAGGGGCAGGGGCTGAGGGCTGCCAATCTGATTTGTTACATATTAGAGACTGCTTTAATGTCCACCTCGTTATCAACAGTTCCTGGACACATCTTTATGCTAGTTCCTTGGTCTGCAGTGCCCTCCTTGCCTTGCCTGCCTCAACTCTTACTCTTCCTTCAAAGCACAGATCAAAGTTACCTCCTTCAGGAAAGCCCATCCTTCATGCCTCTGTAATCCCTGAGTCCCTCATACATGCCTCTATTTAGGAACACACAGAATACTGTGGTTTGTTTTCTTGTTTAACTCTGATGCTAGAGGGTGAGGTTGTTCAGGGCAGGGACTGGGTCTTCATTTGGGGATCCTTACCACTAGCATGTTCTGACACATAAGAGATACTCAATAAATATTTGTTGAATGACACAACCATAGGGAGAATTTGGTCTGACTACGCTTGTAGCTGAGCATGTTAAGCACGCAGGTTCTACAATGCCTAGAAATATCCAGTCATGGGTCACTTCCTCCTCCTCGAGCAGGGCCAGATAAGAAACCTGACTCTGCACTGCACGCAGGAGGAAGCCTTACCATTGATCCCAAATGATGATTGATCTCTCCCATTAGAGCCTGCTCATTCCTCTGGGACCTTGGAAAGGAGATGAGAAAGCAAAAGCAAGCAAAGCATCTCCCCACATCCTCCTCACCACTGGTTTTAAAGAATTTCCTCCAATCTTTGAAGGGCTCCAGGGAGAGGGCCTGAACTCCAGTTCAGTCTACAGAAGAATAAGCGATAGCCCTGGTTGAAAATAGTCCATCAGCTTGGAATCGCCGTTGCAAATGCTCAGAAATGTTGTACTGTAGTATAATAGAGAACATGCTGCGTGCAACACAAGGCAGCCAGGTCTTCTCACTTCTCTGAGCTTCAGTTTCCTTTTCCAACCTATCCCAGTAGGTTGTTAGGATAAATAAACACACAAAGCAGCTTAACCCAATATTTAACACTTCAGTAGGTATTCCATCTGAGGAGGGGTTCTGTTCTATGTACCCAGCATCATACTGTATAGGAGTTTCTAAAGGTGAGGAAAATATATCAAAGGCAGATGGATCCAAGTTAACCATTTCCTCATTTGTTCAGAGCAGCCCTGCCTTCTGGTCCCACGAGAAGAGGGCTATACCAGCAGAACTGTTGTGTTGACAAGTGTAACCAGATCCATTTCATGGTAATCAGATTCTCCCTAGCTAGGAGCACTCCTCAGGCCTCCTCCCAGGCTTCCCAGGCCTGGATGCAGGCCCATATCGATTCATTTCTAATTAGGAGCTGTGTCAGTGCTTCTGACAGAAGGTCAGGGCCTAGGCTGCCTCTGCTGGCCTCTGGCCAAAGACTGAAATGCCCTGCTCAGGGTAGACACAAAGAAGGAACACTTTTGTGATAAAAAAAAAAAAGATACAGACTGATCTCATCATAAAGCAGCATGAAATTTTAGATCTGAAAGGGTCCTTTATGAGCATGAGCTTTGTTATAATACAGCTAAGAAAGCTGAGGTGCAGAAAAGATAACTTGTCCAAGGTGGTACAGGAAGATAATGCAGATCATCTAGTTCCTTCCTCTCAGTTAAAAGTTTCCACCCTGGCTTCACAACACAAGACTCAGGAAACTAGTTAAAAGTAGTTTTCAGGCCCCACCCCAGGGAATGATTTAGAACATATACAGTGGCTCTGGCTCTTTTGCTAAATATATATATGATCAATAGAAGTGAATCTTAAAATACAGGATCAAGTTTGAATCTAGGTTCAAATCCACCCTGGGGCATGAGTGCTATTCAGAAGCAACCCACTATTGTTCGACCCTGCCCTCCCCTAGCCCCACCATCAAAGGGTTTATTCTAGGGGTCTTAATCAAAGGATTTGTCTTAAATGGCTCAGATTTCCTAAAGGGTCCAGTAGCTTAGCTGTCAGCAAAGACATTTCCTTTCAAAACTAGTCTGAAACTAAAATGTCTCTTATGAAGATTAGAAGTACTTAAGGGGGGAGGTAAGGAATAATGGGAATTAGTGTGGTATTCAAGTGTGTGGGACCTGGGATGTGTTGGATAGGGGAGGACTTGTGTGGCTATGTAAGGGAGTAGACAGCATGGTGTCTATAAGATAGGCTCACAGATACTTTTGTGGCACACACAATTCTGGGCATCTGGGTAGGACACAATGGGACTGGACTACAGGAGGGTGAATATGTGGGTACAGGAGGATAAATATATGGGTACATGGCAGGAGGAGGTAGTAGATAATTTGACGGTGTAAGGGAGATAATATGGGTGGGTGTGGAAGAGAAGAAATGTGTGCACCTTTGTGACCTCAATCGTGTATGTATTGCAAAGCATACCAACCTGTAGGGATAGGAGGGAATGTGTGCCGGTGTGGCCTAGACACCTGTATGCATGAGAAAACAGATCCATAAGAACTTATGACTAGCCCTGGCAGTGTAGCTCAGTAGATTGAGTGCAGGCCTGCGAACCAAAGAATCGCGGTTCGATTCCCAGTCAGGACACATGCCTGGGTTGCAGGCCAGTTCCTGGCAGGGGACGCATGAGAGGCAACCACACATTGATATCTCTCCCTCCTTCCTTCCCTTCCCCTCTAAAGATAAATAAATAAAATCTTTGGGGGAAAAAAAAAAAAAAAGAACTTATGACTCATCCAACCCTGGCTTTGCCTGAAGGCTCATACCACTTAAAGGCAGCCCTGTCTGCAGAAATGTCTCATTAAAATTGACATTTTGATAACTACCAAAATAATAATAATAATAATGACATCCCCCGCATTGTGGAAATTTTTTTAAAGTCAATGTCAATAAAACACACAGGACAGATGAGAAACAATTATACCACAATTACTTCTCAGTTCTACAAGGTGAGCTGTTACCTGGAGTTAAATATTGTATAGCTGACTCACAGCTCAACCCAAAGGCCTGGAAGAGGGCAAGAAAGAAGAAAGTAGCTAGATAAAGGTAAACAAAAAAAGTATTTCTTCAAAATGACTGGAGAAATAGGAAGATGAAAAAAAGGAAAGGGTTGAGAAGAAACCAAAATAAAAGGTAATTGGGTCACAAGACATAAGGAGAAGGAAAGGAAAGAAGAACAGGAAAAAAAAAAAAAAAAGACAGAAAATACAGGAGAAAGAGGATTTCCTTTAGGCTGGCCTAGAAATTTAGCACACATTCTAATAGAAATTTGGCTGAGGGAATGGATGAACTAGTAGGTGGGGACTGACTTCTGTACTTCCTCATTGTTTTTACTGAAACCATTTCCTCCATCTGGAATGCTCGTCCCACCATCTTTGCCAAACTGAACTTCTTCAAGGGCATATTCAGATGCTACTAGCCTCTAGAAACTTCCAAGATTTCTCCCAGTTTGAAGGTATTTCTCAAGAACTCCAGTTAATTTCCACATATACATATCTTATCATTCATTCTGCGATTGTGCCAGGCCTATTACAGAGACACAAGGAAAACAGGGATAAGTAGCACACTGTCCCTTGGCCCATATGGTCTCTATACCAATAATTTTCAACTTTTTCCATCTCATGGCACACATAAACTAAACGCTGAAATTCTGCAGCACATCAAGAAATACTATATTTTTTGCCAATCTGACAAAAAATAGGTATAATTTTGATTCATTCACATCAGAGGGCTACAGTTGTATTGGCTGTTGTCATTTTTTATTTTTGAGAGTCTAAGGGAAAAGAGATCAGTGCCCCTGATTAAATGGTCAAGGTATTGCATGCTCTAAAAATTCTTGCAGCACACTCATTAAAAATTGTGGCTCTATACCATGAATGAGAGCAGTTTGGGATGTGACAAAGCACCAAAGTATGACTATAAATAAAGGTAGAAGCAAAACGCAAAGAAGATCAAAATTAATTCTGCTTATGGAACAATCGGAAAGCTTTATGGAGGAAATGGCATTTGAATTCTATGAAAAGATGACTACGAATTTGTCAGGTAAAGAGGGCAAGGAGTTGATAGAGCTTTCTACTCAGAGGGAAAGGTAAAAACAAAGTCATTCTACTGAGCAGGAGCACAGGGAAAACAGTAGGGGGTTAAGCACCAGGATGCTGACAGGAGGCAGCAAAATGAGGTGGCACCAGACTGCATAAGGACAGTAGCCAAGTCCAGAGTTGAGATTTATCCTTTCCAACCTGGGGTGAGAGTGGAAAAGGGGCAGTTTTAAAGATGTCTAATCTCTCTTATTTAGCTGCCCTACTTTTGAGCAAGTCTCCTCAAAAACCCTGGGAAACAGGTCCAATCCCAGGCTGTGCCTATTGTGGGAGCATTACAAGAATTTCACACTAAGAAGGGCAATAGTGAGAGAAAAACAAGATAATGGGTGAGGGAAGGGTGTGATGCAGAAGGGAGGATAGTTAGGGCTCAAGAAGGAAGGAGATGGAGAGGAAACAGAAGAGGGAAAGAAGAAGCAAGGAAGGCATAAGGTGGTACAGATCTAGCTTGGCACTAAAGCTCCTTTTGCTGAGTCGTCCTCTGTATCTTTCTAGGTAAGAAGAAAATAAGGTCAATATGATGCTAGTGACAGAAATAGACCCTATGCACCAAGATGAGGCTGAGCACGTTACTGCAACCTCAACCCTCCCTTTGCTCAGGATGACAGGACTATATCAAGAAGTAAAGTTCACTTAGCTCTACCAACCATCCCAAAGTATGCCAGGGAAGCCCCTTGCCCCATACCCTCAGAGTGTGTGTAAGGAAGGAGTACCAAGGTATGAAGTTTAAAGTGGGCCTGCCCATGACTTACGCTTGCTGCTTAAGTCAGGTCCTGGAGGAAAGCCCTACACTTCCTTCTATGGACCTTAGTTCATTGGCAAAACAAGGGGAGCAAATGAGATGTTCTCAAAGGGCTGAGAACTCCTGTGAGTTCAGAAGCTGCTTCCTACAAACGGTGATGTTTAATATGGGAATTTTTCTAAGCTATCAAGTTTTAACTCCATTCTTTCCACTCCGAGCCGTGGCCAGTCTGAAGCTAACGAGGAGCCAGACCCAGAATGGTAGCCATCCCTGACACTATCATCCGTTTGGCCCTGTCCAAAAAGTCTAGTTCCTGCCCAGACCACAAGCAGATGCTCAGGCCCAAAAATATGTTTTGTCTGGCCCACATGAATTTATTTACAAACAACTGCCAACATTTTAAATCAGATCTCATTTTTTTAACTTAGATTTCTAGCTTCTCTTAAAAATATCAGTGATCTGGCAACACTAGACCCTCTGAGGTAAAAAGATCAAAGGGCCTACTATAATCCTGTCATTTATTTAATGCTTTCTCATTTTATATTAAAAAAATCATGCTAACTTACAATCCATTCCGTAACATGATAATACAAGAATAAACTTTTAAATTATTAGTTATAATATTTAAACCAATCCAACTCCAAAAAACCAGACTGCATTGACACTTTCGGAAGATGCATTATCTTGTGACTTCATGTACCATCTGATCTGCAGCCATGTATCCTAGCTTTAGAAACTCCAACAGTTTATCCATTCACTCAAAAAGCACTTAGGTCCTATGGGAAGCACTGGGAAAACATTAATAGGAAAACCATAATTTCTGCCTTCATGGAGTTTATGGTCCGGTAGGAGATAATGAAAAGAAGCTATGCAGAACAGGAAGCACAAAGAAACACTACGCTTAGAACTCTGAGAGTATTCTACAACATAATGACCCTTTAGGCAACATGTTTAACCTCTCTGGAACCGTTTCCTTGCCTGCAAAAAGAAAAGGTTTAATTAGGCAGCTGCTCCTAAAAAGTCCTTTCTAGCTCTGGCCAAGTGACTCAGTTGGTTGGAGCATCACCCTGTACACCTAAAGGTCATACACCTAAAAGTCGTGGGTTCAATTCCAGATCAGGGCACATACCTAGGCTGCAGGTTCAATCTCCAGCTGGGGTGCTATGGGAGACAACTGATCGATGTTTCTCACATCAATGTTTCTCTCCCTCTAAAATCAATAAAACATATCCTTGTGTGAGGATTTAAAAAAAAAAAATTCCTGTCCAGCTCAAAATTCTACTAGCATTATAAGAACTTAGCCCAATACCATTTTTTGAGTCCCTAACACTTATTAGCTTCCTCCCTTTATCTGGGAAATCATGATCAGTTGTCATGGAAATTACCATAGTGCTCCACATAGTAGATGATGATATTACAGTAATTACAAGAAGCCAAAGGGAACTGGCAGCATAAAGAGTCACTTACTCAGAAAGTCACCTACTTTCAACACATAGGAGATGCTGCTCATTTGGGCTAGGAGGTTAAAAAGACCAGGTACAAACCCATGAATAAAACAGATTTTATTTGTATTATATGTCATGGTTTCTTTCATGAGACATCAGACTTACCTCCTCCAAGCTTGTGTTAAGAAGCTGTAAAAATGTCCATTTTACAAGGACAAGGTTCACTGAGCCTTGACTAGTTTGCTGTCCTTGTGAAGCCCTAAAACAAGCCACAACAGACTTACTAGCCAACAGGGGCATCAAAACTTCATAGCAAAATGAAGATAATTCATCTATTCCTAGGAGACTAAGAGCTCTGTAACTGGGTAAAGTCCCTTCGCTATTATGGAGTTCCATCAAGAGCCCACCCCTACCTCCCGCCCCAACCAAGCAGGTAGCAAAAATGAATACAGCTGACCAAGTGTTTCCAAAAAAAAGTACTAGCCTGCTAATAAATGGCACCTGGCACTGGGCCTGGGCATCAAAGAGGCAAAAGGAAATGGTGTGGACTTTGACAAACTTGATAACAAATATGCTCTGCCTAAAGGAGACAGCCAATAAGGAAGCAGCATGTGGAATAAAAGAGAGAAATTAAGAACGTGACTTTGTAAACTAAAGCATTTTGCCAAATTAGGCTGGTGCTCCAAAGGTCTTCCCCAAAAATCAGAGCCATGTTCCTCAGAGTCCAAAAGAAAGCCAAGCTATAAGCTTCTTAAAAAATGGATTGGCCAGTGCACAAGGAATCATAATACAAAAAGTCCCTGGGTAGAGGACTCAGGGAGGAAGGCCTTCTGTAGAATACCTGGGGACTACTCCCACTCCTGTGAATAGGAAAATTGCTCGAGGTCAGCATCAGCCTCCAGCCCCTGCTACTTCCTCAAAAACCCTTCTCCCTCTTCAGCACAAATCAGTTACCCTCATAGCCCACCTGCCAAGGCTTCTGATCTCATGCACAGTATCTCCACTGAAAGGCAGGCTGGGGTCCAACTCAAAATAAAAACACTGCAGATAAAATGAAATATGTATGCAGGACAGACACAACCCAAGGGACTGCCAGTTTGCAACTCTGTTCTAGAGGGTAAAATCTTCCGAAAAGATCTGGACTGAAAGAATTTAGGACTCCCCTAAGGACCATAACTTTTGTCAGAGAAACTGCTTTCCCAAGGAGCTATCCAGGGTCCTGTATCACTTGGATCCTGAGCTTTAGAAACCATGATTCCACAGCCCTCTTCTCTCTCTTGATCCACTGTCAAAGAATCTTTTAAACGAAAGATGTAAAGAAGACATTAGGTATCTATTATATGCAAAGCACTCTAGGAATACAAATGCCTGAACCTTAACTCTTTTAACTTTTTGACTTTTACTACCTATGTAGTTCTATGTCAGCCTAGACCCTAATGCTGCCTGTTTGACACCCAAATTACTATAGACCCAAAACACTGCTCTGCTTGACTTCACTCCTTTACACCACATTCATTTTAATGGCTTGGCTAGCCAGTGAGATAAAGGTTCAGCAGCTTGGTTTCCCCTCAAAGGGATACCATGAAAACTCTTCTCCTTAGACTCCACAACTAAAAATCCATTTTCTTTACAAAAGAGTTGAATTGCCCCACTACAGTCAGATATTCTTGGGAGTGAACAGTACACTGCTAAACCTACGTTCTCCCCTGAATCAAGATGGCTTCACTCCATCATTATTCTATCATCTCCAGATTCCTCAGCATTTCCATAAAAGCAGTACCACCTTTGTCAAATGGAAGACTACTGCCCTTGAAATAGTAACTCGATTCAAGGAGAAAAGGTTTATTGCTGGAAAAACTTTGTTTCTTATTTACCGAGTCCTTCAAGCTAGATTTATAAACAGGAAGAACACAACAAAAACAGTTTTTAGGAAAAGGTGCTTGTCAGCAGTAAGTACCATGGCATTAGAGAAGTCAAGGCAGGATGTAAGGAGGCTAATAAGGAAGCTTGTATGAGGAAATTAATATTTCTATAGTTTCATTATGGCCAGTATAGGCTCCATGTCTGAAACAGGGTATGACCCCACAGTCCCTGGCTTGACGACATGCTCCCTGAAGACAGTCTTATTCATTTTGAGTGTCACCCGCAGCCTCTAGTACAATGCCATTACATGGTAGGCACTCAAATGGTCACAGACACATAGAATACTACTCCAGTAAGAGGTCTCAGTGTACACATCAAAAAAAACTAAGGCCTACTTTTTCACGAAGAGGGCGCCCAAAGCAAAAAAAGAAGCCCCTACCCCTCTCAAAGCCAAAGTCAAGGCAAAGGCTTTGAAGACAAAGAAAAAAGAAGATCCACACATCACCCACCTTCCAGAAGCCTAAGACACTGTGGCTCAGAAGACAGCCTACAAATATCCCGGAAGAGCACCCCCAGGAGAAACAAGCTTGACCACTACACCATCATCAAGTTCCCCCAAGTACTGAGTCAGCCATGAAAAAGATACAAGACAACAATACACTTGTGTTCATTGCAGATGTCAAGGCCAACAAGCACCAGGTCAAACAGGCTGTGAAGAAGCTGTATGAAATTGATATGGCCAAGGTCAACACCCTGATCAGGCCTGATGGGGAGAAGGAGGCATATGTTCGACTGGCTCTAGACCATGATGCTTTGGATGCTGCCAACAAAATTGGGATCATCTAAACTGAGTCTAGCTGGCTAATTCTAAATATAAAAATTTTATACTATAAAAAAAAAACAACAAAGGCTCACAGAATGGGTGAATGATGAAAAGAAAAGAATGAAGGCTTTGGAGACATTATCTGTGTTGAAATCCAAGGTTGCTATGAGATCTTGGATAAGTCACCCAACTTTTCTCAGTCTGTTTTCTCATCTGCAAAATGCAAATAATACCTTTCTTTGTGGGGTTGCCATGAAAATCAAAAGATATTGTCCTATACATACAACCACCAATATTCAGGAAATAAAGAGGATAAAGAAACATTAAACATAACAGAGATGCAATAAACAAAATTCAGGACATAAAAAAACTCTACAGGAAAAACAGCCAGTTTCTTCAATAAATAAAAGAAAAAAAAAAAAAGAAATGAACTTATAAAGAGATTTTAAAGACCTAACAAGCAATTACAATGTGTACATGTTACATGAATCCTAATCAAACAAACTGTAAAAACAAGACTGTGACATTTATGAAACAAACGGAAATGTGAACACAATCTGGATTTTGATGGTATTAAGGAATTGTTAAATTTTATAAGGTGTGATTATGGCATTGTAGCTGCATTTTTTAGTCATCTTTTAGAAATACATGGCAAAATATTTCACGTTAAAATGATAGCTGACATTTTCTTCAAAGCACAGGATGAGAAGTAGGTAGGGGTATAAATGAAGTAAATTCGTGAACTGGTAACTGTTAAAGCTGAATGATGGGTACATAATGCTTCAATAACCTACTCTGCCTACTCTGTACATTTTTGAAATTTTCCCTATTAAAAATAAAGAAAAATTGGTTAGGTTCAAATCCTGGCAACTCCATTTACTAGCAGTGTGACTATGGGTATATTTCTTAACCTCCTTATGTCTCAGTTTCCTACCTATATGATAAGGATCATCAGAATCCATTTCCTGGGTGAGAACAAGCATGATTTTTTACTATATATAAAGATTTATATAATATATAAAAGTTTTATATATAAACATTTATAAAGACAAATTTAAATTTTATAAATTTATAGATAAATTTATACTAAAATTTATAAATGTAACTTATATGTAATATGTAAATATATTAATATACAATATAAAATACATGTTTATATATAAACATATTTATGTATTTATAGAATTTTATATATAAATATAGTAATGATATTTATCTATAAATTTATATATTACAAAGGTTTCTATACACACACACACACACACACACAGAGGGCTTAACACAAAGTAACCTTCGGCACATATCAGCTCCATTAGTATGAACACAAGGTACTAAATACAGTACCTTGACACAGTAATCACAGTAGCTATTATAAATATGAAAGGCAGAGTTAGGTCTAGAACCCAGGTCAGATTTTTAATCAGGTATTCGACTACTGTCATCAATGAAGGTCTAGATACCCTCTGGTGAATGGCAGCTCTAACACCCCCCAGTCTCTCCTGGCAAATGCCCTAGGACCTGACACTAGATCAGGAGCTGCCTAATGTTTACCACGAAAGTGCTGCTCTGGGAGCAGGCAGGGCCACCTAATTTCCCCCAACATGGTAATTTAAGGTACATTTTTTAGTATTTGCTGACAGAACAAAGAAGTAAGGCTCTAAGACATGATCAACATGCATGCCAGCCTTCAAAGTGATTTGGTAAAACTACAGAAAATAAATACCCAGCTAGAGTCCACCTGGTAGGATAAAAGCGGACAAGGAAATGGCAATTCTTCCCTGAGCAAACATACAATAGATGAGCTCAGAAAGACGAAGCTCTTTAGGTTTTGACATTCCCCTCCCTCCTCTTCCATTTTAAGAGAAGACAAACTCTCTTTCAACACACTTCAAGTATAACTGTTTGCTGGACTAATTTCCTCTCTGAAATGATGTAATTATATGCAAACTCTTTCTCAAATTCAATCCAGTTTAAATACAAATTGGCTTGAGAACGGTATGACCTTTTCCACCTGCTCAAGGAGGCAATGAGAAGGTATCACCATCCACAAACAGGTCACATCTGCTTATTAGCAAGAATATGACATCTAGTCACTCATCTGTGTTTCTGCTCCAGTTGTTCCCATTGCACAGAATGTCCTCTCTCCATCTCTGCTGTTTAAATCTCTGCGAACATAACTTTCTGGGGAAAAGGGTAGGAAAGAGAGAAGCATAGCAACTAAGAAAAGATATCTGGGTGTTGCTTCTAGGTAATCTGGAAGATACAGTCCAAAGAAATATTGGTGTTTCATAATTTTTAAGTAAAAGTCCAGGCAGAATATTAGAAATTGGGGTGGTCCTGGCTAATATAGAGACACTATGTTTATCCCACACGGCCCAGTTCAAATATTCCTCCATAACTGTTCCCTGGGCACCACATCCCAACGAATGAAGCAATCCCTCCTTCCTCTGAACTTCCCAATCACTTTACCCTTTTACGGTACTGCTACCTGAGAATTCATGTTATGGTTCTTAAAATCACTTCTATAACTACACACAGACCAGATGGCTTCAAATGAAAAAGACAATGCTGAGTGTTAGCAAGGACATGGAGCAACAGGAATTCTCTTATATACAACTGATGGCAGCGTGATCTGGTATACCTTTGAAAATTGCTTGGCAATAACTACTCAAGCTGAACATATACTTACCCTATGACTTGAATATGAGGTTACAGAACACCCACTTACTATTCTCCCTAAACAGTACGCATACAGTCTTTTGCTCCAACACTTCCATTATTCTTTCTTCCACTCCTAGAGGCTGGTTCAGAAACACTCTTCACAATCACTCCAGCCCAAAGATTTCTTTCTCTATGGAAAACTCTGACATTTACCTAACACCTCTGACAAATGACTCATGGATTCTTCACATAAAAATTACATCACCTGGGATGTAATCCAAGATGGCAGAGGAGTAAGCAGACACTACACTAACCTCCTCCTAGGACCAATCTGGAATTACAACTAAATTGTAGAGAAATCATCCTGAATAACCAACTGAACACTAACTGGAGAGAAGTCTTATAAGCAAGGATAGGCAGAAGAAAACCACTTCACCATGTGACTGGTATGCAGTGCAAAGGAGGCACAAGAGGGTTGGCTGGGCTCCCAGGGGCAGCAGCCGAAGTCCAAGAGGGATATTTCAGTGACCAGGGGGTTCCCCCTTAGAATTGTGAGGTCTAAACCCCAAGATGGGCTCCCCAGACTACACCACCTCAGCAGGAAAGGAACCCAGATAACATCCAGCTGTGAAAGCAGCAGGGTTTCTGTCTGTGAGGGAGAGATGCCTGGAGACTCAGGAGCCTCTTAAAGGGCCAACACACAAATTGCAGCCACTTATTCTGGGCTCTGGCACTGGGAGGGCAGAGTGGACTAGAGACGTTTGAGGAGAGTCTGGGTTGGTAGCTCTGGGGAGAGACCTGAAGGAACAGCTACCAGGATCCCTGTGCTGAAACATTTCCCATATTGCAGAAGCCATCTTTCTCAGGCAAAGCACTCCCCTCCAAGTACATCAGCCTAAAAGGAAGCAACAGCCCCCTCAACTCCCTCCCCACCCCGTGGTGCTTAAACCCAGCTGCTGATCACAACCTGGTAAGACTAACAACTGATCAGTTTAATAGCTGATTGCTTTAACATCTAAAGTGGAAAATACAAAGCAGCCAAAATGGGAAAACAAACAAAGAGACCTCAAATGAAAGAGCGACAATTCTCCAGAAGAACTAGATGAAATGGAGGCAAGCAATTTATCAGATACAGAGTTTAGAGTAATGATTATAAGTATACTTACTTAACAGCATGAAAAAAGACATAGAAACCACAAAAAAGGACCAGTCAGAAATAATGAATGCAATATCTGAGATAAATAATACACTGGAAGTAATACAGTACATTAGATGAAACAGAGGATAGAATCAGTGTTTTGGAAGACAAGGTAGAAAAAACACATAGGCAGAACAGCAAAAAGAAAAAAGAATTTTAAAAAGATGAGGAGAGCTTAAGAAACATTTTGGACAACCTGAAGCATAACAACATTCACATCATGGAAGTACCAGAAGGAGAAGAACAAGCAAGGGATCAAGAACCTATTGAAGAAATAATGACCGAAAACTTACCTAATCTAGTGAAGGAAAAGTTACACAAGCCCAGGAAGCTCAGAGAGTCCCAAACAAATGGGACCCAAAAAGGCCTACACCATCACATCATAATTAAAATGCCAAGGCTTAAAGATAAGGAGAGAATCCTAAAAGCTGCAAGAGAAAAGCAGGTGGTTACCTACAGGGGAGCACCAATGAGACTGGCATCTGACTCCACAGAAACATTTCAGGTCAGAAGGGAATGGTGTTAAATATTCAAGGTGATGAAAACCAAGGATGAAAACCAAGGACCTACAGGCAAGGTTACTTTACCCAGCATGGCTATTATTTAAAATCACAGGAGAAATAAGGAGCTTCCCAGACAAGAAAAAGCTAAAGGAGTTTGTTAATACCAAACCAGTACTGCAACAATTGTTAAAGGGCTTGCTTTAAGAAGGAAGAAATAGACCTGGCTTGGTGTGGCCCAGCAGATTGAGCACAGACCTGAGAACCAAAAGGTAACCGGTTTGATTCCCAATCAGGGCACATGCCTGGGTTGCAGGCCAGGTCCCCAGTAGGGGATGCACATGAGGCAACCACACACTGATGTTGATGTTTCTCTCCCTCTCTTTCTTTCTCCCACCCTTGTCCTTTGTCTCCCACCCTTGTCCTTTGTCTAAAAGTAAATAAAGTATTTTTTTTAAAGAAGAAATAAAAAAAGAGGAAAATAGTCTAACAATAAAATGGCACCACACAGGTATCTATCAATAATCTCCTTAAATGTAAATGGCATAAATGCTTCAACCAAAAGACATAGGGTAGCTGAATGGATAAGAAAAACAAGACCCATTTATGCTGCCTCCAAGAGACCCATCTTAGATCAAAAAATACACAGACTAAAGCAAAGCGTTCGAAAAAGATATTTCATGCAAATGAAAAAGAGGAAAAGAAAAAAAAGCTGGGCTAGCAGTACTTATATCCAACAAAATAGATTTTAAAAACCAAGGGTATAGTAAGAGACAAATAAGGGCACTACATAATGATAAAGGGAACAATCCAACAAAAGGATATAGCCCTAATAAACATTTATGCACCCAATGCTGGAGCACCTAAATATGTAAAGCAAATCTTGATGGACATAAAGGGAGAGATCAACAGAAATACGGCCATAGCCGGGGATTTTAACAGTCCACTGACTTCAATGGATAGATCTTCCAGGCAGAAAATCAACAAGGAGACAGTGGCCTTAAATGACATACTCAATCAAATGGAGTTAATTGATATCTTCAAAGCAGTTCACCCAAAAGCGGCAGAACATACATACTTTTCAAGTGCACATGGAACATTTTCTAGGACAGACCACGTTAGGACGCAAAACAAGTCTTAATAAATTTATTTTTTTTAAGATTTTATTTATTTTATCTTTAGAGGTGAAGGGAAGGAGAGGGGGAGAGAAATATCAATGTGTGGTTGTCCCTCGTGTGTCCCCTGCTGGGAACTGGCCTGCAACCCAGGCATGTGCCCTGACTGGGAATCGAACTGCAATTCTTTGGTTTGCAGGCCCACGCTCAATCCATTGAGCTATACCAGCCAGGGAAAGTCTTAATAAATTTAAGAAGCCCTGGCTGGTGTGGCTCAGTGGATTGAGTGCTGACCTGCAGACCAGGGGCGGGTCACCGGATCAATTCCCAGTCAGGGCACATGCCTGGGTTGTAGGCCAGGTCCCCAGCGGGGGCCACATGAGAGGCAACCACACATTAATGTTTCTCTCCCTCTCTTTCTAACCTCCCTTCTCCTCTCTCTAAAAATAAATAAAATCTTTAAAAAGAGACACAAAGACATGGAGGCTAAATAATGTTATTAAACAATGAATGGGTCAACAATGAGACCAAGAGAGAAATCAGAAGATACCTTGAAACAAATGAAAATGAGGACACAACAATCCAAAATCTGTGGGACACTGGGAAAGCAATCCTAAGAAGGCAATGCATAGCGTTACAGGCCTATCTCAAAAAAACAAGAAAAAGCTCAAATAAACAATCAAACATCACACTTAAAGGAACTTGAAAAAGAACACCAAAGCCCACAGTGAGTAGAAGGAAGGAAATAATAAAGATCAGAGACGAAATAAACAAAATAGAGTCTTAAGAAATGATACAAAAGATCAGTAAATCCAAGAGGGGGTTCTTTGAAAAGATAAACAAGACTGACAAACCATTAACTAGACTCATCAAGAAAAAAAAGAAAGGACCCAAATAAATAAAATCAGAAATGAAAGAGGAGAAATAATAATTTATGCCAAAGAAATACAAAGGATTGTAAGAAAATATTATGAACAATTATATACCGACAACCTGGATCAAATGGATTAAATTCCTAGAAACATACAATCTTCTAAAACTAAATCAGGAAGAATATAGAATCTGAATAAATGGATTATACCTAATGAAATTGAAGCAGTAATCAAAAAAAATCCCAAGAAACAAATGCCCTGGACCACAGGTGGCTTCACAGGTGAATTTTACCAAACATTCTGAGAAGAACTAATACCTCTCCTTAAACTATTTCATAGAACTCAAGAGGAGGGAAGGCTCCCTTTTTACAAGGCCACCATTATCCTAATTCCAAAACCAGGTAAAGACACTACAAAGAAAGAAAATTACAGGCCAGTATCCCTGATGAACACAGATGCTAAAATCCTCAACAATATATTAGCAAACCAAATACAGTAATGCATCAAAAAGAGCATACACCATGATCAAGTGGGATTTATTCCAGGAATTCAAGGTTGGTACAACATTTGCAATCAATAAATGTGATTCACCACATAAACAAAATGAAGGATAAAAACTACATGATCCTATCAACAGATGCACAAAAAGCCTTTGATAAAATCCAGCACCATTTATGATCAAACCTCTTAGCAAAGTGGGAATACAGGGAACATATCTAAATACAATAAAGGCCATATGGGACAAACCCACCACCAGCATCATACTCAACAGGCAAAAACTACAAGTGTTCCCTTAAGATCAGGAACAAGAAAGGGATGTCCGTCTTCACCTCTCTTATTCAACATAGTACTGGAACTTCTGGCCACAGCAATCAGCCAAGAAGAAATAAAAGGCATCCAAATTGGAAAGGAAGAAGTAAAACTGACTTCTGGCCAAGATGGAGGCATAGGTAGATACGCTTTGCCTCCTCACACAACCAAAAGAATGACAACAACAAATTTAAAAACGAAAATAACTAGAACTACCAGAAAAATTGAACTGTATGAAAGTCCGACAACCAAGGAGTTAAAGAAATATTCATTAAGACTAGTAGGAGGGGTGGAGATGGGCAGCCAAGGCAGATAGGCCATGGCCAGGTGGCTGGTGGACCAGGCAATCCCGCATTTGCCTGTGTATAAACTGGGATGAACAACTGGGGAGTGAGAAAAGAGTATGCAACCGAGGGTCCAGTGCGGGAAAATAAAGCCTCAAAACTTCTGGCTATAAAACCTGTGGGGGTTGAGGCGACAGAATAAACTCCCAGCCTCACAGGAGAGTTCGTTGGAGTGACCCACAGGGTACTAGAACATACACAAACCAACCCACCCGGGAATCAGCACAAGAAGGACCAGTTTGCTTGTGGGTAGCAGAGGAAGTGACTGAGGGCCAGCTGAGAGCCCAACAAACTGCACTGTTCCTTCTCGTACTCCTACCCAACGTACAGCGCCACAATGCAGCAACCTGGGGTGCCCCACCTTGGCGAATACCTAAGGCTCCACCCCTAACAACATAGCAGGCACATCAAGACAAAAAATATGGCCCAAATGAAAGAACAGATCAAAGCTCTAAAAATAGAACTACATGATAAAGAGATAGCCAACCTATCAGATGCAGAGTTCAAAACACTGATAATCAGAATGCTCACAGAAATGGTTGAGTATGGTCACAAAGTGAGAGGAAGAGTAAAGGCTATGGAAGTGAAGTAAAGAAAAATATACAGGGAACCAAGAGTGAAGAGAAGGAAACTGGGACTCAAATCAACAATCTGAAGTAGATGGAAGAAATAAGTATTCAACCACAACAGAATAAAGAAATAATTCAAAAAAATGAGGAGATGCTTAGGAACCTCTGGGACAACCTTAAACATTCAAACATCCAAATCATAGGGATGCCAGAAGGAGAGAAGGAAGAGCAAGAAACTGAAAACTTATTTGATAAAATGAAGAAGAACTTCCAGAATTTGGCAAAGGAAATAGATTTCCAGGAAGTCCAGAAAGCTCAGAGAGACCCAATGAAACTGGACTCAAGGAATCACACACCAAGGCACATCATCATTACATCACCCAAGATTAAAGATAAGAAAGAATCCTTTTTTAAGAAAGATTTTATTTACTTATTTTAGAGAGGGGAAGGGAGGGAGAAAGTGAGGAAGAGAAACTTCAGAGTGCAGTTGCCTCTCATGTGCCCCATTGGGGATCTGGCCTGCAACCCAGGCATATGTCCTTACTGGAAATCGAACCAGCGACCCTTTGGGTCACAGACCAGCACTCATTCCACTGAGCCGCGCCAGCCAAGGTGATAAGGAGAGAAACTTAAAGCAGCAAGAGAAAAGGAGACAGTTAGCTACAAGAGTTCCCATAACTCTATCAGCTAATTTCTCAAAAAAAAAAAAAAAAAAAACAAAACAAAACAAAAAAAAAAACCTTGCAAGCAAGAAGGGGCTGGAAAGAAGTATTCAAAGCCATGAAAGGCAAGGACCTAGACCTACAGCTAAGATTACTCTATCCAGCAAAGCCATTATTTAGAATAGAAGGGCAGATAAAGTGCTTTCCAGATAAGGTCAAGTTCATCATCACCAAGCCCTTATCATATGAAATGTTAAAGGGATCTATCTAAGAAAAAGAAGAAGATTAAAAATACTAACAGTAAAATGACGTAAACTCACAACTATCAACAATTGAACCTAAAAAACAAAAACAAAAACTAAGCAAACAATAGAATAGCAACAGAATCATAGAAATGGAGATCACATGGAGGGTTATCAGCGGGGAGGGGGTAGAATGGGGAAAAAGGTAAAGAGAATAAGCATAAAGGGTAGGTACAAAATAGACAGGGGAAGGTTATGAATAGTATAGGAAATGGAGAAGCCAAAGAACTTGTATGTACAACCCATGGACAGGAACTAAGGGCGGGGAACGCAGTGGGAGGGGGTGTAGGGCAGAAGGGAGTAAAGAGGAGAAAAAAAAGAAGTAAAACTGTATTTGTAGATGACACAAACTGTACATAGAGAACCAAAGAGTCCACCAAGAAACTACTCAAAACGATAAATGAATTCAGCAAAATAGTAGAATACAACATTAATATCCAGAAATTAGTTGCATTTTTATATGCCAATAACAAACTAACAGAAAGGGAAAATAATCTCATTCACAACTACTAGAAAAAGAATAAAATACCGAGGAATAAACCTAAGCAAGGATCTAGAAAACCTGTACATGGAAAATTATAAGACATTGAAGAAGATATAAATAAATGAAAGTGCATATCGTATTGGTGGATAGGAAGAATTAACATCACTAAAATGTCCATACTACCCAAAGCAATCTAGATTCAACACAATTCCTACCAAGATTCCAATGACATATTTCACAGAACTAGAATAAATACTTCAAAAATTTACATAGAATCACTAAAGGTCCCACATATCAACAGTGATCCTGAGAAAGAAGAACAAAGTTGGAGGACTCACGCTACCTAATATCAAACTATACTACAAAGCCAGAGTAATCAAAACAGCCTGGTCCTAGCATAAAAACAGAAATACAGATCAATGGAACAGAACAGAGAGCCCAGAAACAAACCCACACCTTTATAGTCAATTAATATTCACCAGAGGAAGCCACATAAAGTGGGCTAAAGATAGTTTATTCAATAAATGGCATTAGGAATACTGGACAGATACGTACAGAAAATGAAACTAGACCACCTTCTTACACCACACAGAAGATAAATTCAAAATGGATCAAAGACTTAAATGCTAGACCCAAACCATAAAAATCCTAGAAGAAAACATAGGCAGCAAAATCTCGAATATTGCTCGTAGAAAATTTTTATTGGATATATCTCCCCAGGTAAGAGAAACAAACAAACAAACAAAAAAAGATAAACAGATGGGACTACATCAAACTAAAAAGTTTTTGCACCGCAAAGGAAATCAAAATAAAATAAAAATACAACCCACAGAATGGAAGAACATACTGATCAATATATCTGACAATGAGTTAATTTCCAAATTTATGAAGAACTTACAAAAGTCAACATCCAAAAAATGAACAACCCAAATAAAAAACAACCTGAATAGACTTCTCCAAAGAGGACAAACAGATAGATGGCCAAGAGACATATGAAAAGATGCTCAATGTCACTAATCATCAGAAATGCAAATTAAAACCACAATGAGATACCATCTCACACCTGTCAGAATGGCTATCATCAATAAATCAACAAATGACAAGTGCTGGACAAGTGCTGGCGAGGATGTGGGAAAAGGAGAACCCTTTTGCACTGTTGGTGGGAATGCAGACTGATGGGAATGCAGATTGGTGCAGCCAATGTGCAAAGTAGTATGGAGATACGTCAAAAAAAATTAAAAAATGGATCTGCCTTTTCACCCAGTGACCCCACTTCTGGGAATATATTTGAAGGAACCCAAAACACTAATCAAAAGAACGTAAGCACTCCTATGTTCACTGCAGTGTTATTTACACTAGCTAAGATATGGAAGTAGCCCAAGTGTCCATCAACAGATGAATGGATAAAACAACTATGGGACATTTACGCAATGGAATTCTACTCAGCCGTAAAAAAGAAGAAAATTTTACCCTCTGTAACAGATGGATGGACCTAGAGAACATTATACCAAGTGAAATAAGCCAGTCAGAGAAAGACAAATACCGTATGATTTCATTCATATGGAGAGACTAACAAACAAACTGAACTAACAAGCAAAACAGAAGACAGACTCACAGATGGAGAGCAGATGACAGCTAGTGGGGGGAGAGGGCAGGGCAGGCTTAAGCACGGAGGGATTGAGCAAAAAGGATTCATGGACATGGACACAATGTGTGATTGTGTGGTGATTGCTGGGGGCAGGGGGTATAAGGGAACTAAATGGTAATGGAAAAGAAATATAATAAAAGATTAAATTTTAAGAAGTTACATCATCTGATTTTGTAATTTAGTGTTCATAACCTTATTTAACTTGCTCCTTACAATAATACCATGAAGAAGACAAGATATAGAGTATGAACACCATTTTTAGATGAGAAAATCCAGTTTACCTGGCCAAATTAGTTGCAGGGAACAACAGTAGACCTTAGGCTTCCGAATCAAGCTCTCTACACAAAAATACCTTACTATTAGCCACATCTTCATGATTATCTAATCTCCTCAAAGAAGTCCATAGGTTCCCTGAAGGCAAGAGTATGCTTAAGACATTTATACCATTCATAGCACAAAAGAAAGCATTCAGTGGGCGCCATACAGTTTGGCCAGCTGATTTCAATACTGTCCCTAACCTCTGAGGACCAACACAGGCATATTTCCTCTTTTCTAGATCTCACAGAAAATGCTAAATTGTTGAAAGAAAACATGAACACAAAACAGCATCCCAAATGAATATTTCTTTTTTGAGGGCAGGGACAGGGAAAGAGCCTTTCAAGATCAGAATAAACTCAAGGTTCCCTCAGTTTCCCAGGGCTCCATGCTGCAAAGTATTCAAAGAAGGCTGGCAGAGACAGTGGCAATGGGCTTCAAGAACCACAATAAGTCACAGATTGATCAAATGCCAGAAAGCATACCTCAAATAATTCTACATGCAAGCAAAACAGAGAGCTAGTTTACTTCAAAACTGAATGCAACAAAACTTAAAATGATTTAATATAAAACTTGAAATTTCCTTCATTCCTAAATAAGAAATTAGACAACATCAAATTTTTCTGTAACTCAGCCAGAGAACTAATATGAAAACAGTAAAAGCACTAGGCAGAGTCTGGACATCCAAACCTGAAGGGGACCCCAATGTTGTCCCCCACCCTAACGTTCTAGACTTTACACACTGGGTGTTGCACATCTCAGCAATAGAGGATAAATATTTGGATAACAGGCAGAAGGGAAAGAGGGAGGGAAAGCCAAAAATAAATCTAAACAGTGAAGTCATATTCAAACAGGTCTCTTTGCCTAATCATATATCCATCAATTCTGTTATTCCCAGTCTGAATCCTCAACCCAAACATCTGGGCCAGGGCAGCAGGATTAAGAAGCAGCTAGGATACTTTGTACTTACCTGTTTCCCTCTCAAGACTGAAGACAATTTCTGGCCAGGAATCACATCTTGCTTAGTTTTTATATTCTCCATAAAAAGAACACATAGTAGGTACTCCAAATTCCTGGTATGAATGGTTGAGCTTGGGACTGGAAAGCAGTTTGATTTCCAAGCATAATCATGTTAACAACAGCTAGGCAACCTACTTAGCATGGTAACTCTACCTAAAACCCCAATTTCAGTAAGAATTGATTTTAATTGATGCGAAAATCAATTTAGGGTGAGTCTTTTAAGGTCTGAACAAAAGACAGTCTTGTGTTCAACTGATTCAGGCACAGCTATCATTATTATATTGACAGCACAGTTCCTCAGTGCCAGCGTACAGCTATCTGCAAGAACAAAGTCCCCAAGCTTTAAAATGGTCTATGTAAGCAGGGAACAACATTTGACTTCTCAGTGCAGCATAATCATACCTTCCAGAAAGAAAACCCAGACCTGGAGAAATAATGAGTTATGAAAATTATTCTTTTAAATCTACTGCTGAGCTTGCTTTCTCACTAGCACAAAGAATTACAAAGGAAACAGATCAACAGACACCATACAAACAGCACCTTTAACTAGGCTTAGTAAAATCCTTACTAAATCAAATAAACAGGAGACAGCTAAATACCAGATAAATGCCTCTGGAATGGAGAAAACCTAGCCAATGACATGAAGTTTCTAAACCTGGCCTTCTAAAAGAGAATACTTACTTGGAATAAAGCAATGATTCTTATCTTGACAAAAACAACTAGTATTCAGTCGCTACAGATATCATTTCAAGGGCCAGGTAACCTCAGTAGTGGTTTCTACCTCATAAAGCTATAACTCTAAGGAAATGCAAATTTCTGGTCTAGCATTTTTCCAGTTCTAGTACTGTTTGGGAATCTTACTCTAATTATTTTAATTTTCACTTTATCATATGATTTTGTTTTAAGATTTTATTTATTTACTTTTAGAGAGAAGAAAAGGGAGGGAGAAAGAGAGGTACAGAAACATCAATGTATGAGAGATACATCGATCTGTCGCCTCTCACATGCCCCCAACTGGGGACCTGGCCCACACAACCCAGGCATGTGCCCTGACTTCAAATCAAACCAGCCCACCTTTTGGTTCACAGGCCGGCACTCAATCCACTGAGCCACACCAGCCAGGGCAATATCATATGACTTTAAACAGTTTGCTACATATTTAAATGTAATTTTTTTTACAGTCTTGGACGCCCAAGTTAGTCCCATGGGACAACAGCTCCAACTTTATAATGGAACTCAGCAGACAATTTGATAAATTCATCTCACAAGCAATTTTTCAGCAATCTGCCCATTCTCAAAAGCAGTATCTATTTGTTGATACACTAAAAGGTATCTGTGAACCCAGAATTTAACCCTCTGAGAGACTTCCAATGCTCTAGAAAAGCCCTTTCACCTTCCAAAGATGAACTTTTAAGGCTCTTACACCAAAACAGAAATTCAGACTGCTAAGAGGTAAAAGTATCATTCAAGATTATCTAGCCCAACCCCCTTGTTTTACCAGCAGGAAGACTGAGATCCCAAAGAGTATTAGGTAATTACAATTAATGTGAGTTTGGCAAGCATCAAAAGCCCACTTAATGCTATTTCCCCCAGTGGAACTGCACCGGCCATGTTGGGAAGATGGCCAGATTGCACCTTAGTCAGTGAAGCACTCCAAAGAGATGTGTCTGAGACTCAGAAAACCTGAGTATTCAACTACAAACTCCCCACCCCTACCCTAGCATAGAGAACATGAGGCAGTGGATGGCCTAAATGGCTCTTTGGAGATATAGACTAGAACCTAGGGATAATATCCCATCCTTCCTCCCCTCCTCCCTGGAGGTACAGCACATTTATTCACATGAAGGCCATTATGAAGTGACAGAAAGACACTAAAACTCAAAGGAAAAAGAAAGGGCAATAGAAACAGTCAGAAAAGATAACTAATGATGATACTTGGAAGCTGCCTGATTCTAGTTCTTCACAAGTGAGAAGGGTAAAGTGACTAGAAACTCCAAGTTCAAGAAACCTCCAATCCTTTTGTCCCCAGCCCCTCAGCGATGGGCCGTTACAGAATTTCAGGGACCTCCCATATTATTTTATGAAGAAACAGGCCAAAGAAGAAAAAGGGCTTTGTTAAGCCCACACACTGAGTTAACAGCATGGACCAGATCGAATGATCCTCAGGGTCATGACTAGGCTCACACTTCATCTCACTGCCTCTCTTATTCCCCATCACATATCTGAAACTTTCCTTAAAATATACAGGGGGCAGCTGTAGGACAGCAGGCTAACAATACTGGTATCATCTTCTCCCCTTCAGCTGTACATTTTATAGATGAACCTAAAATCGAATAAAATTAGGTTTTTACAGACACTCATGGGAAAACCCTCCTATCTCCAACCCTACCCTCCACCATTGCCCAAGAAAAAAAGGAAGAAGGGAGGGAAATACAGAGAAGGGGAGAGTGAAATAGAGGGAGAGAAAGAAAATACCTCCCCTGCAAAGGACATTTTGTCTAAATCATCATCTAGAATCATAAAATATTATTGCCAGAAGGGACCCTTGGAATCATCTCAGCATTATTTTCTATCATTATTCAGATGAATAAGCCTGAACCCTTGCCACCTGACAAGACTGGAGCACACAGAGCAGGATCTCCTGACTCCTGTCCCTAATAAAAATCCCCCTGGTCCCTCCCCATCCTGTCCCACCCTGACCTGCCCATCTCACTCTTTCCCACCATCACAGTATCTAAGCTACTGAGATCTGCTACCCTTCTGGATGTGAGCTCCCCAAGGCATGTTTCACTCATTTTTGTTTTCCCAGTGCCTAGCAGAGGATCAGCAGAGTTGACTTAGAGAGGAGCATGCTAGTTCATGGAGAACAGTGCCAAAGGAAACTGTCTACAGAAAATGTAGGGTTTCCTTGGCTTTAACATTAGTACTCTTCAGAACTGTGCAGGGCCTGAATGTCTAGAACCTAACATTTCCTCTCTTCTAGAACTAGTGTTTACATCATCCAGTTTATCCAGAGACAGTTTACCCAAGGGTAGTCGCCAGATTTTCCATGCCATGCTCTTCCCTCACTCCTGCTCCCCCATCCTCCCATGAAGACCCTGCATGAGAAACCTCTCCTCTCTTATGTGCTCCTGCTCCTGTGTTCTCACCTCAATAAATGGCATCCCTATCTATATAACTGCACCAAGCAGAAATCTAGAAGTCATCTTTGATTCTCATTGCTCAATTCCATTTTCCTCCTACACCTCCCACCCCCTCCATACACCCCCATTATCTTCATTTGAAACACCATCTCCTCTTGCCTGCCAGTACTGCATCAGCCTCCTAACTGGTCTCTTTGCCTATGGTGCTCTAGCCCTCAAATCCATTCCCCAAATAGGTAGCTCAAGTTATCTTTCTAAAATGCAGAGGACCATAGCCCCTTTCACCTTGAAATGAAGTCCAAACTCTTCAACCCAGACAAGGCCCTTTCATGGCTTGGCCTCTATCCTGCCTATCTTTCCAGTCTCATCTTTTGACACATCCATCCATTTCATGCTTAATGCTCCACCAAGGAATCTTGAGAAACTTATTTAACCCCAAGGTCTGTTTCTTTACCTACAGAATGAAAATAATAATAATAATAATAGATATCTCTGAAGGTATGGGAAGAAATTAGTTAAATACATGTTAAATGCTTAGAATAGTACCTGGTAGACACAGGAAAAGGGCCAAAAGTCTCACCTATTACCACCACCATCTCTAGACTTGCTAGTCCTTCTGACTAGAATAGTCTTATGTCTCCTCAATGACTCCCCATGTCTTCTCTTCTGGAGGTCTAGGGTTAGACCAGCCAACTTCTCTGGGAAAGGCTTCCCGCCCTCCAACACTGAGTTAGTTACCATTCCTCCATGCTTTCACGCTATTTGTCACAATGCTTCTCACACTGCCTGTTTCCTTGCCTGTCTTCCCCACCAGGCTTATACCCAAATACCCAAGCTTAGTACCATGTGTGGCATGCTTAATAATTGTTCAGTAAATGGAAAACTTTCCAATAATAAGCTGTCCAATGAGAAGATTCTCAACAGGTAGCCAATTCAAATGGTGGTCAGTTGGCTGGCTGGTCTATATGACTTTAAAGCTCCCAAACGACAAGATTCTATCCAATAAACAATTCAGCATACTCCAACCTCAGTACCATACTCAGTGGTTTAGACTTTAGTATGTAGGAAATGTTGAGCCATCAGATTTCTTAAGGAAAGCGTAACAAGCTCAGATCTGTTTGATGTCCTATTTACCCATCTCTAGAATTCCTCCCATTCAACCCTGTTGGTATCAGGACAAAATTCCAACTACCCTTCACAAACATAAACACCGCACCCCACCCAACTACACAGACATGGAAACAAGGAATTTTGAGAGGCTAAATATGCCATTTAATTCCATCTTAACCAGCTGCAAGCAACAAGGATCCATAAACACCCTCTAGAAACCAAAAAACTAAACTTTTTATGGAAAGACAGGAGGACACAAAGAGGGAGCATTTCATAAAGGACCATTTAATTGTCCTCTGAGTAGTTCTGAACTGAGCACCATTTAATCGTCCTCTGGGTAGTTCTGAAATGAAATGATCACTGCAGCCCCATATGCCCAAAACTTTGATAGTCAGAAAGGCAGGTGCAAACAAGGCAAGGGTAGAAAGTCTCTTGGCTCCATTGCAAGAGCCAACAGAGGTGGGTGGGAGGTGTCTTTGGAAGACACAGAAGAGGGAGTAAAGATCTCAAAAAAGGCTTCAGTAATAAGGAACTTCAATCCAGAAAGGGAGGAGGAAGCTTAACCAGAAGTACCACCAGGCCTGGGTTCCTGCTCTGGAGCTGCACACCAAACCCTAATGCAGATTCGGACTAATAATCATTTTGCATTTACATTACACCCTGAGGTTAAGGGAAGCACTAAGAGCACCAGCTCTGCCAATCACAAAAGGACAAATACTGTATGATTGTACTTATATGAGGTACCTCAAGCAGTCAAATTCATCAACACAGAAAACAGAATGGTGATTGCCAGGGGCTGAGGGGAGAGGGAGAATAGGGAGTTAATGTTTAATGGATACCATTTCAATTGGGAAAGACAAAAAAATTCTAGATGGATGGTGGTGATGGTTGCACTACAATGCGAGTGTACTTAATGCCACAGAACTGCACATTTTTAAAATGGTAAATTTTGTCCCATGTATATTTTCACAAAATAAAGCACACCAGCTTTATAGTTATGCTGTCTGCACTTATCAACTACATGACCCTGAGAAAGTCGTGCGATCTCTCTAAGCCTGTTTCTTTTTCTGTCAAGCAGAGATAATAATAATACCTAATTCACACAGTTCCTCTAAGGACTAAATGAGATGCTCCACAGGAAATCCTTAGTCCAGTCACTGGCACATGATAAGTACTTAGTAAATATTAGCTACTATTCCTACTACTCACAACTACCACAATGCACTCTCATAGCCATTTTTCATGGTCCCTACAAAACCCTGTCAGAGTTCACAGATAAGGAAATTGAGGCTCAGACAGCCACAATGAGAGGCTTACCGTATTTTTTGGACTATAAGATGCAATTTTTCACCACATTTTTGTTTCGAAACTTTCCCCCTTATTTTCCTCCTCTAAAACTAGGTGTGTTTGGGTTCCACACCATGAGACACACCTAGATTTTAGAGGAAAATAAATTTTGAAGCAAAAAATGTGGTTAAAATGTGCATCTTATAGTCTGAAAAATACGGTAGTTCATGATTTTTACAACAAATCCTTTGCCCAGGAGAGGTGCTCTGTCCTTGCCACTTATTAACTTGGTGATCTAAGTAAGGCAAGTGCCCTCACCTTGCTGTGTTCTCAATTCTCAATGATAGTTGTAAAAACTAACTCCCTCACAGGACTGAATTAGAAATAAAATCAGGTAATGGCTGCAGAAGAGTACTATGAAGTACTGTACAGTTAAACTGGTGATTTATGAGAACTAGCGTATCTGTACACAAAAACCTGGCCTCCTTGAAATGCTAAGCCCGAGACATGGAGTATGGCTGGGACTAAGCAACATCCTTGTAATTTCAATTTACTCAGGATTCCTAGTCTTAAGGCTTGCATAAATAATTTAGTGCCCTTTCAAAAGGTGACAAGGTATGACAGAAATAAAAATACCACCGGACTGAGAAGCAGAAGACTGGGAATTCTAGCTCTGAGTCTGTCAATGTGGATCTAGATTTACTTCCCCTTTCCAAGTTCAGTTAAAAAGTAAGGGAGCCCTGGCTGTTGTGGCTCAGTGGACTGACTGGGTGCCAGCCTGCAAACCAAAAGGTCGTCAGTTCAATTCCCAGTCAGAGCACATTCCTGGGTTTCCAGCCAGGTCCAGGTCCACATTCAGGGATTGTAAGAGGCAACTGATCAACGTCTCTTAAGCACGCTGATGTTTCTCTCCCTCTTTTTCCCTCCCTTCCCCTCTCTCTAAAAATAAATAAATAAAATCTATTTTTTTTAAAGTAAAGGGGGGGGCAGATTAAAAAATGGCACCGCAGGACCTGTAAGACCCCTTCCAACTCCTATATACTGCAACTTCTAAATCCAGAATCATGTAAAATGGTGAGCACAGCAGACCCCCAGACTCCAAAGAAACAATGCAAGTATCAGGAGACTCCTCAAGACCTGGCCTAGAAACTCCCCTGCCTAAATTTTAGATGCTCCCCACACGGAGGATCAAACACATTGAAAAATTAGAACACCTGCCAAAGTTAATTTTAGTTCACTTTTACCCCTCTGGGCCTCTCTGAAAATAGAAATAAAACCCTATTTGAAGTGAGGGAGCTAAAGCAGTTGACTTAAGCCACTTCCTGCTCCCCCTCCCCCAACTAGGAGCTTTACATCTTAACACTGTAGAGACCATGCATGATTTCGCAGGGAGGAACATGCCATAAACAAAACAAAGGATGTGCCTCACTGTTTAAAATGATGTGACCTTTCTGCCCTGGCTAGTGTGGCCCAGTGGATTGAGCACCCGCCCGTGAACCCAGGGGTCCCCAGCGCCGGTTAGATTCCCAGTCAGGTTACATGCCTGGGTTGTGGGCCAGCTCACCAGTTGGGGGCGTGTGAGAGGTAGCTGATCAATGCTTCTCTCACACATTGATGTTTCTATCCCTCTCCTTCTCCCTCCTTTCCCCTCTCTCTAAAAAAATAAATAAAATTTAAAAATAAAAATAATAAGATAAAATGACTTAAACTTTCTTTGAGCTAAAACCCCAGGGAACTTCAGTGTGTTTAAGATCTGGAGTCTCCTGCATCTATCAACTTCTAATGGGCAATACTAGCAAAAAATTCATAGTAACAACTTCCTTCCCCTTAGACCTCCAGAAGCCCCCACTGGGATCTCATCCACAGTATAGTGGACACTAGCGCAGGCGTCAAGGAGAACGGAGTTATGTCTCTAACGGGTGACCCAAGGATTAAATCAAATCTCTTCTGCACAAAGAGATTACAGAAGCTCACACTAATAAACAACAGGTACTAGCACCACTAGGCTTTACACTTCTGTGGCTACTAACTGATTTGAAGCAAATTATTTAACCTCTCTGGGCCTTGATTTCTGCTTGTGTAAATGGTGATAACCCCAGAAGGCCGCCGTGGGTAACAAATGAAATAAGACTTAACGAAGTTCCTGAGTCAAGTCCATTCAATTTTACCTGTTGGTATTAAACACTTCTCTCACATATTAGTTTCCCTCCCTGAATCTACAAATACCCTTCGAAGCGACTTTTTTTCCTCCATTTCACGGAGGGGCAAACGGAGGCTGGGCTGCGAAGGGGGCTGAGTCAGGTGCGGAACATCGCCCCAGGTCGAGGGCCTGTTGTTGATCCTCTTCAAGCCCAAGTGTGCAACAAGCCCAGAAGCCGCATAAGTGGGGGCCGAGGAGGCGCTCAGGCCCGTGAGGAGCGAAGCAGGCTGTTGTACACGCCTCCAGGAGCCCGCAGACCCAGCACGAGAGAGAAAGCCGACAGAAGCCTGGAGCCAGGACCAGAGCCAGGGCCGGGCCCGCCCGAGGCCTCCCCCGCGCGGCCTCCCATCCCCACTCCTCCCCTCGCGGGGCGGGGCGCGAGCACAAAAGACTCCAACTTCCGAGCGGGCGCTGGCCCACCCCGCCAACTCCGGACCGAGGCCGGGCCCGCAGGGAGGAAGCAGACAGGAGACGCCAGGGCGGCCAGGAGCGAGCTTGGATGGGCATGGGCCGGGCGGGCGACCCAGGGCAGCGGGCCCGAGGTGGGGAGGTTTGGGGGGGAAGGCGCCGGGAGTTACTCTGGCTCGCGGGACTCCCAGAATGGCCGAAAAAAGAGTTTCTAAAAATAGGCAGCGGCCCGCGGAAGAAGTGGGTGACCGAAAAGGAATAAGGAACACCCACACACACACCCCTAAGGAGACACCCGAGGCTCCCACTCACCCGCGCTAAGAGGTCTAGAAGAAGCCGCGCGGCGCAGAAGAAGGCGGTGTCGCCGCACTCGGGGGCGGAAGGGAGGAAGAGGGCGGACCCGGCCGCGGCGACAGGAGCTGGGCACACGCGGGAGGGTGGCGGGGGGGGAGTCGCCCCCGCCGTAGCTACCGCCCCTTCGGCTTCTCTTAGGTCTGCCCGCCCAGCGCCAGCGCCGCTCGCGCCCCCAGCCGCACTGACAGCGGCGCGAGCCCCGCAGCTGCGAGTCCTTCCCTTGGCCGGTACCACTGAGGCGCGCGGGGGTGGGGGAGCCCTGAGCGGCTACCCTCAACTCGGCCCCGCCTGCCGCTCAAGCCCTGGCCTCGGGCTCTCCCTCTTCCCGCCTCTGTCTGTAGGAAAGGACAAGGTGACACAAACGGCAGGAGTTGGCAGCTCCGCCTTGACACAGCCGGTTTCCCAGGCGCGTGGTCTCTCATCAACCCCTCAGTTTGATTTCAGAAAGGTCCAGAGCTTCGCTGGGGAGAGGAGGAAGGAGGGGCCGGGGCGGAGCCCAACTGAGAGAGGGATGAGGTGGGAGCCTGCGAAGGCGGAGCTCAGGGCGGGAAGAGAGACTCGCTTGCACCATTATGGAGCCGAAGGTGGGCGGGGACTGAGAGGGTGACTGTACCAGAGAAGAGAGGACCACGAGGCAAGTATGGAAGACAGCGGAGGGGCCAGGTCTGTGTTTGAAAGAAGGGGCTGTGGGTGGGGCTAAACAGAGGCCGAGCCCAAAGGAGGAGTCAAAGGTGGAGGGAAGCTCAGGCGAGTTTGGGATGGAGGGGAAGCCCGGAAGGGAGTAGGGTCTCCAAAGGTGGCCACTCTGGGGAGGAGCCGGAAGGTGGTATAGCCCAAAGGGGGACTGCGAGGGTGGTGGCTGGGTGGGTGCCGAGGTGGGTGGGGCCTAAACAAATTCGCGGGGGGCGGTGCCCGAGGGATGCGGAAGAGACTTAGTAGGCAGAAGCACCACGTTTCTTACTTTCAAGGAGCCAGGTTCGCAGTCGGGGGCGGGGGAAGATCGCTCCTTGCTGCCCAGCCTGGGCACTCGGCGGAGAGGCCGCCCTGAGGGTGGGTCTGGGGGTTGGTACCATCCCCCCCAAACACACAAAAAGGTTAAATCAAGTACATTTACCTTTCTGGGGTGCAGAAAATGTTTTATAATTTGATCTGGGTGGTGCCCTCCTCCGTCCTGAATATTGCTCCAATTGGAAACCGTCACCTACATCAGTGTTGCAGTCTCCACGGCACAGAGAGGTCTTCCAAGAGCTCTCGAAGACCGTTGCATTTAAGTCCTCAACTGTAGACTTCCCTAAAGGTTGGGAATTGTCCAAATTCTCCATGCGTTGTCCTACATGTGATATGGTGATTGTATTTTTCACATCGCTTTCCCAGAACCTGCAGCCTAAGAGCCCGGATTCCCAAGAGCCGGGCAGAGCTTGAATTGAACCTTGGCTCTGCCAAAACAGCAGTTATAGCTCCACTTGTGTTGTTTGAAAGACACCTCCGTGTCTTTCTTCAAAAGGGGAAAAAAAAAAAAAAAGACGGTGAAACCAAGTCCAGGAATGTTCTTTCCCCACCTCTTTTCCTTCTTATGCCTCAGGTCTCTCTGCCTAAATATCCTCCTGGGAGAGGCTTTCACTGAACACCCCACCTAAAGATGTTCTCTAGTTTGGCCTCTTTTTCACTTCCTTCATGGTATTAGTCTTGTCACCTATTTGTGTGTTTTGGCTACTACCAAATTGTTTAGTCTCCCTTGCCATGAAGGCTGGCTTGATTTCCTAGGCTCTCTAGCAGGTGACAGAGTTCTGGCCAATGACATGCAAGTGGAAGTTGCTTAGTTACTTAACCAAAAAAGTTTTTTAAAGAGACAGGCTCAACTGGAATTCATCAGCCTTTTCACTTACCGCTGTGTTCTGCCTGGGACAGAGATGTGATGCACAGAGGCACAGCAGCCATCTTGAAATCTTGAGAACAAATAGTGACTTCATAACAATGGTACAGCAGAAAGACAGAAAAAGCCTAGATTCTTCCAGACTTTTTATGTGAGGTAAAACTTCATATATTTGTGCCACTGTTAGTATTAATTTTTGCTTCTTCCTGCCAACCGTATTTCTGACTCAGCATAATATCTGGTTCATTATAGTACTCAATAAATATTGGCTATTGTTATTTTGCCTATGCCACTTGACATAATCATAACTACCCTATGCTGTGGGTATTATTACCTTCAGTTTAGAAGTGAGGAAAGCCAGACTTCTTCCCAGAGTGGGTTGTAAAGTTTCAATGAGATCAGTATCTATAACAGCAAATATTTATTGGCACTGGCCATGTTCCTGACACAGTTCGAAATGTTTCATTTTATTAATTCACTTACTCCTTACAGCAACCCTGAAAGAAAATGCTATTATTACTCCCACTTAACAGATGAGGAAACTGAACATCAGAGAGGTTAAGTGATTTGTCCAAGGTCATACAGTTAGCAAGGAGCAGATCCAGGATTCAAACTCTGCAGTCTTAGAACAATGCTTGGTATCTGGGGATGTGTGTTTGTGTATACAGTTAATTTTTTTAAAAAAAGAGTGCAACTCATAGTTATTAAGTGACTTGTCTAAAGCCACACAGCCAGAAAAAGGTGATGAATTTGAGTCCAGGATTCAGATACAGGTTTGGCTGACTCCACACCCACATCATTAAGGGAATCCTTGTGGGTAAAGAGGTATGTGGCCTGCAGTGTTGAAGAGTCACATATGTCTGGACTGTGAGGAGAGGCTATGCAGAGAGTAAAGCCCAGAGCCATTCTCAAGGCCACTGTGCCATCCAGATGAAGAATCTGAGGCTCAGAGAGGAAACACGACTCACCCAAGGTCATCCAACTAGAAAGGGACAGTGCTGGGCCTAGGATCCAGCTCTATTCCATGATTGGGACATAAGGGGTCAGAGGAGTGCTGTTCATCCCTGATCTTAATGAGCCTTGGAGAAAGCAATGAGTCAAGTGGCAGTGAGGGAAAACCCAGCCATTATACTAATTAAGAGGGCATTAAATTGAAGGGACACTTGTAGCCCTTCAGTTACCAGCCAGTGTTGTGACAGCCTCACTATTTTCTAGGAGTCCAGCAGGGCTTGTGTGGGGCACAGAGAGCAGCTCCTCACACCCTGACTCTCTACTAAAACACTTAATTGTTTGACAGAAAATAACAGCACTCCTGTTATTCAACCAGCTTTGGTTGAAGCTGCAATAAAGTAATTGAAATTAAATGGCTTGGATCTGGGAAGGGAAAGGGTCACTCATAGGAAAATACAGAGCATATATTCATTTAACAAATATTTATTCAGCATCTCTTTCTGTGCACAGCATAGTGCTATGAACTGCAATATGGCAGTGATCAAAACAGGTAATGGCCCTTTCTTCATGGAGATTTTATTTGTGATAGGATTGAAATTTATCTAACCTCCACAACTCATAGACACAAAAAAAGGATAGGTTCTTTATTTTGTATAATTGACAATTTTTCTCTTGTGCCTCCCCTATCTATTATTGAGAAAAATATATATAATTAATTAACAGTAACTTAGTCTCTTCCAGTTTAAAATGGTCTCACTTATCTAAGTACAGGCAAACCTCATTTTATTGCACTTCACTTTATTGCACTTCACAGATAATTGCGTTATCATCAACAATGTGGCAAGATCCTCTACCAGTGAAAAAATTACAACTCGCTGAAGGCTCGGATGATGTCTAGAGTTTTTTTAGCAATAGAATATTTTTAAATGAAGGTATGTACTTTTTTTAGACATGATGCTATTGCACACTTAATAGACTACAGTATAGTGTAAACATAACTTTTATGTGCACTAGAAACCAAAAAAAATTCATGTGACTCATTTTATTTCCATCTTCGCTTAATTGAAGTGGTCCGGAACCAAATCCACGATATCTTACTGGTATGCCTGTAGCATCTTTTGAGTAAAAGTTTCATGTTTCTGTACCACCCTGACCCCTTCCTCTATTCAAGATGGTTTCTGGGTATCAGCCAGCCTACATATGAATCCTTATGCTGTCCTGTTACCTACCAAGGCTGAGGGCAGCATGTGTCCCTAAATATGGACCACTCTCCCCTCCCCACTGAGTCAATAGTAGGGTAGGGAAACCCCAAGATACCATACAAGTATCTCACAATCTTTTGGTGTCATTGAGCCACACTGGAAGAAGAGTTGTCTTGGGCCACACATTAAACACACAAACACTGACAAAAACTGATGAGCAATAAAAAGGTTTTAAGTGAATTTACAGTTCTGTGCTAGGTCGCATTCATAGCCATCCTGGGCTGCATGCAGCTCACGGGCCACAGGTTGGACAGCCCTGAAGGAAAACCCATCTGTAGCCAAAGGCCAGAGTCCCACTCATATCTCCTACAAAATTAAATAACATAAACATCATTTAAAATGGAACTACTATAAAGGACACATGGATAAAACCAAGGGGGAGGGTGGAAGCAAGCAAGGGAGGTGAGTTTGGCTGGGGTTGGGGGAGGGGAGGGGAGAAAATGCAGACAACTGTAATTGAACAACAATAAAGTAATTTTAATGCACTTCTTCAACGTAAAAATTAATTAATTAAATAAAATGGAGTAGGAAGTTTAAAAGAACTGACTCCAACAGGAAGAGACATATCTTGTATCTATGATAGGAAATGATACTATTTTACTGACTTAGCAGAAAGAAGAAAAGATTCCTCCTCACCCAGTAACAGCTCAGCCAGTGGGAGACTACTATAACTCAGTCAATGGAAAGTCATTATACTTTGAACTTTCAATTTCCTCCAAAGGACTCTCACTTTAAATAGCCCCTCCAGAGTCCATAAAAGAGGATTTTTCTCCTTTGTTTCTCTGGTCTTGCTCGAGTTCTACCATTAAACCGCATGTCCAGAATTGTGATTCTTTGTTGTTCCTGAATAAATCCATTTTGCTAGATATATATCTAGCCGTCTATTTGTTTAAGGTCATTACTCCTCAGCACTCAACCCATGCTCCAAGGCTGATAACTGCAACTATGACCCAAAAGACTTTGCCCCAGGAGCACACCTGGCTCATGGCCTGGACAAGGCAAAAGTACTGGTACTGTGATGCCCACAGAAATATCCTTCAACCAATGACCACTAGAGAGTTGATGGTGACCCCAGTGTCCTCACCCCTTATATGGGATAACTCTGAGGGGCATCCTTAATTCCCTCATAGTGTTCCTCAGTGAGATTAGGTTCCATTTGCCTACAGTAGTAAGTTCTCCTTTCTGGATGCTATTCGGACCAATCCAACTCCTAAAGCCCCATTCACAATTAATTGCTCTCTATTGAGGGCTTCCAAGGCACTTTTTCTAACTGCCATTTTATTACTTGTGACATTGGTATATACTCAGGTGTGACTTTAATTGAGTGGCCACTTGTTTAATATCCTTGTCCCCAACTACACTGCCAGTTCCAAGATGGTAGGGACCATGTCTGTCATATAATCTCATTGACTGAGACAGTGGCTAGGGTCCTGGAGCCCACTGCCAAAGGCCTGGGATCTCGAGGCCCCACTTGTGTTTTATTTTTTTAAGATTTTATCTATTTATTTTTAGAGAGAGGGAAAAGGAAGGAGACAGAAAAGGAGAGAAACATGTATCTTCGAGAGATACATTGATCAGTTGCTTCTTGCACGCTCCCAACTGGGTACCTGGCCCACAACCCAGGCATGTGCCCTGGTTGGGAATCAGACTGATGACTTTTCGGTTCATAGGCCAGCACTCAGTTCACTGAGCCACACCAGCCAGAGCAAGGCCCCTCACGTTAAAGGAACAGTGTTCTTGAATGCTAGAACACATTCTAACTGGCAACACAAAGGGATGAACCATCACCCTCCTTGCTCAGCTCATACAACCCTATTACTGGAGCCCTACTAGGCTGGCCACTGACCTCCCTAAGGTTAGCCTAACAAATATGAAGGGACTAAACCCCTGCAGGAGTGGTGAGAATGGTTGTCCAATACAATAACAACAAGCCACAAGTGACTATAAATTAAATTAAAAAATCAAATCCTTAGTTAATCTAGCCACATTTCAAATGCTCAACAGCCATCTCTGGCTTGTTGGCTACTGTATTGGACAGCAGAGTCACAAAAAATTTCCATCATCACGGAAAGTTCTACCAGACGTTGATCACCTGGAGAATTACCTTTTACTGAGTGCTTCCCATAAAATATAGCAGTCTGTTGAAGCATCTTAGTTATTTCGCTTCTCTGTGCCTCATTTTCTTTAACTGTAAATTGGGGTCATAATAAACATCATGAGGTTGCTCTGAGGATTCAACGAGATATGTAAAACACTTGGAATCCTACTGGCCCATAGTAAATGGTCGGTAGCTGCTTAGTTTTTTGTCATTATTGTTTTTTATTTGTATTTAACCCACACAACAGATCTATTAGATAGATGCTATTATGATTCCCATTTATAGATGGAGAAATTGAGGCTGAGAGACCTGAAGCAACTTGTCCAAAGTCACGTGGCAAGAAAGTGGCAGAGCAGGCTCTGAAACCCAAAGCCCACAGTTTTCTAGACTTCTTTTAGGGGTGAGGATGGATTTGTCCCTACACCAAACTAGAACTTTGTCTGGTTCCACAGTCCTCTTTGCCAAGATGAGTTCCTGCCAACCCTACTAGGGGCTCCAAGCACTTGACTGATGTCCCATCCCCATCAGCAGGGGCCTCCACCATCCGCCGGCATCCATCCTGCTGCCCTAGATGAGATGCTGGGCCCCGAGCACTGTGCAAATAGAACATGAATTCTGCTGACAGGGTAATAATAAGGCTCCTAAATCAGCACTTGGACTTTTTACTTTACATATATTACTCAAATTACATGTCAGGGATTAATATACATTATAAACCAGATGTGCCGGTTACATATTTCTTTCTAGATCTCATGGATGCCTCCTGAAACTGCTATTCATGTTAATCACACATTCTTCCCACCAGGCTTGGGCCATGGTGGGGCCACACTGACAGCAGGAGGGCCGGGAGGGATCAGGAAGGATGGAAGGCCTAGAAGAGCCGTAAAGAACCAGAGCTGATTTTCTCACTTTGGAACCAAGCCCAGCTGCACTGGGTTTCACAACCACTTCTGTATCTTTCTGCTGTGCAAGCTGTAGCTTTTAGCCTAGTGTCCCCACTGCTTAGCCAGGGTGAGCACTGGGGACACCATGGCACATAGAACCTATTCAGAGGAAGTGGTAGAGGCTGCTCATTGCCTACCTTAGGTTTATTCTTGTTTCCAATGAACAAAACCCTGATATTGTTTGAGGCTGCAATGTAAATACCAAGCTAAAAATACCTTCCCAATTTACTGCTAGGTATGGGTGTGTGAACCAGCTGGGGACAATGAGATGGAAGAAGAACTATGTGAGGGATTTCTGGAACCATCCCTTCCTCAATTCCTTTTCTCCCCTTCTGGAACATAGTCAGGATGATCACAGCTGCAGCCACCTTGCAGCCATGAGGTGACAAGCATGGAAACAAAAGCTAACATGCTAAGACAGAGGTGTGAAAAGATGGAAGGATTCTGGAATCATGTGGCCATATCTGAGCTTTGATACCAGCCTTGTTCTGCATACCTATAACAATGTATAACACATTGTTATACAAGTATAAGAAAAATAAGCTCCTGTCTTAGGTTTGCAGTTATTGGGGCTTATTGCGTTCCTGATACATTTGCTTTCTGTGCCCCTGGCATCCACAGAGAAGCCATTCTTGGTGAACCTCCTCAGTCCTTGCCTCTCTTTTGTGAATTATGCCTATCACCACATTCTTGCCCACACCTGCTTCTCAGAGAGTTGTCACTACATACCCTGCTGGGTAGGCAGTGTACCTTAGCCATAGCTGATTGAGTCAGTGGAATAAAGCAACCCAACTAGATTCTCTCCCTGAGAATTTCAACTGGACCCAGAGGATTGCGTTCAGAATACACAAAGTGGCAACTGTAACCTATCATGGCCCTGGGAGGTATTTTTTTGGCCTATACAGTAATTTTTTTTAGATTATTGATATTAGAAAACATTAGGCTTCCTATAAAAATCTAGATTTCTGTCTTCTCTTGAAATAGTGGAAAGTCTGACATGATCAGGCTTGACAATAAAGGACAGCTGCTGAGATGTGACTATTCTCTCTACACAGGCACACACTCTTCCATAGTCCATGGTCTCTACCCTGCTCCAGTTCATTCTTACACATGGCTCTACTTCCACTTATTCCTGTTGCCTGCCTGGCTCCTGTAGGCAGCTGAGTTTAAGACATCTGCTCTAATTATTCTCCATTAGGCTCTTGAATCATGATGATGAAAATAATGCTGCTGTCCTTACCGGTGTGGCTCAGTTGGTTGGGCGTCATCCCACAAATCGAATGGTCGCTGGTTCAATTCCTGGTCAGGGCACATGCCTAGGTTGCAGGTTTGGTCCCTGGTCGGGGCACGTGAGAGAGGCAACTAACTGATCAGTGTTTCTCTCTCACACCGACGTTTCTATCCCTCTCTTTCTTCCCGCTTTTCCCTCTCTCTAAAAATAAATAAATAATTTTAAAAAAGAATGCTGCTAATGAAGATAACAATAACAATTATTCATGGTTACCATATACCAAGTAGCATGGTGATGGCTTTACATACATTATCTAATTTTGTCCTCAAAACAAGAAGAAAATAATGCAATAATTAATAATAATAATGCACGAACTGTGTTTCGTGCACTCACAACTGAAAACATACTTTGCCCAACCCTGTATATATTTATATATGTGTATGTGTATGTGTATAAATATATATAAATGAGATATCTCAAAAACATATTGCATAGAAAAACAAGTTGTAGAAAATAAAGTATGACACCATTTTGTGCATTTTTAAAACCCCACAAAACAGTGTTACAAGCATTTATGGATACATTAAATACAGTGAAAGTATAAACACAAGATTTGGAAGGATAAACACCAAATTCCTGATGACAGATTCCTTTGGGAAGGGGAGTATACATAGGAGATTTCACTTTTAACCCTATTAGAGTAAAAGAAATCAGAAGCAAATACGATAAAATTATAAGATTAAATTCTGACAGTTGGAGGGCATGGGTGTTGGTCAGATTATGCTCTTTTCTCTTCTGTATTTAAAATTTTTACCAACTGAGAAAAAATCTAATTATACCCATGAATGCTTTTTGTGATGAGTGGTTATTTGTCTGTGTGTATGGCTGAGTTTCACATCTGGGTCATAGACATTCATGCCAGATCCAGACCCCCAGAGGCAAATTTTACTGAGCATGTGAGTCCCCTGGGGTCTCTAGATGCATGGAGAGCGCTCTGTGGACCTGTAGACCGTGGACCTGGAACCCGAGTCAATCTTACTGAGATTACCCATGGTGAGGGACTCAAGGGTACATCTGGATCACATGTATAATTGTCACAGACATTGACATCGATGGCAAGCTGGTCTCATAAATTAAATGAGCCGTGAAAAAACTTCTCACTTTGCTAATTTTCCCATGTCTATGAGCAGGCTAGATATGGATGGTTTCCCCTAACTCCATGTATAATCTCACATACTTGTAAAGGAAAGTTCCTGGAAATGACTGAATTGCAGACATTTGTTGATGAAACAGACAAACCTAAAAAATAAAATAAAATAAGAACTTACCCAGTGTGCAGTGGTAAGTTAAGAGTGAAGAGAAGACTCACAATAAGAGAGCTCCTGGGAGCTCACTGACCTCCCTTTAACTGTGCTCTGGACCGACACCCACTTTGGGAGCCTAATTCATTCTCACCTACTATGCCTCTGGCTAAATTTTCTTTCTAAAAACTCTAAATGGAGCCATGCATCACCTTGATTTCTGACCTGAACACCATAGTTTCATAGAAAGTCGGCTATTAGCCAACATACTAGATGCGTGATCTTGAAGAAGTCATTGAATTATGCTGCTGAACCTCAAGTTTTCTCACCCATAAAATATGGATTGTAATCATTTCCTTCTCTACAGAACTGCTTCAAAAGGTCAACTAATGGATGTGGCAGTCGACTAGCAACCTGTAAGGCTCTATTTGAAACAGCTGTAAATGATTCCTCAGCTTGAGGAACTGCTGTAGATTCTCTTGTACATATTTTTTAAAATTAAACCCAAAAGTGACTGGAGCCACCACCCTACAATATTGGTGTTAGTCTAGGATTCTACTGTTGCTGTTTCTTCTCTCCTCCAAAGAAGGCATTAGCACATCACGGCCCACTCTGTCCTGAGTGCTGCTCCTCCAGGCTGCAGCCACATCTTTCTCCTGCCAGCTCCCAGTATAGACTACTGTGGTCCTTGGAAGGATGTTACTACACTGCTGTGGGGCCATGTTCAACACCAGGTACCAAGTCACAGCTCTTGTACCCAAACAGCCGTTTTCCTCTAGGATACAGATGCCCAGGAGGCTTTGTGCCAAAGTTAGACATCTTTCCCCTATGAAAACCACAATTATCTTTCTTTCTTTCCAACTTAAAAATTGGGTCTTTTTTTTCTTCCTCTAGTGGGGTTGTAAAGATATAGAAAAATGTAAAGAAAAATAGCTATAATCTATATTTTGCCATGGTCAGTCTTAGCATATTTTCTTCCAGTCATTTAGAAAATTAACTTGACTATTTTGGGAAAATGATACAACTCAATTTAAAGAATTCAAATAAAGCAGGAAAGCCTGAAAGTGAAAGTAGGAAACTGATCACACCAAATTCTGTGATCTAGAAATTAAAAGAAAGGAACATTATTTGAAACATCTTTCTATGCCAATATAAAATTAGAAGGGTGAGATAGAAATATTTTATTAAAATGAGATTATATTATAGGTTCAATTTTTAAGTTACAAATATTACCTTTATTTTATTATAATTTACTAGAAGAAAGAAAAACTAAAGAATTGTTGAAAGTCAAATAAGGTTTCTTTACTTCAAGAGATAATTTCTTAAAACAGTTCTCTAAATTTATAAAGAAGAGATTATAGCCCTGGCTGGTGTGGTTGAGTGGACTGAGCACCAGCCTGCAAACTGAAGAGTCACCAGTTCGACTCCCAGTCAGGGCCCATGCCTGGGTTGCAGGCCATGTCCCCAGTTAGGGGTGTGCAAGAGGCAACTGATCAATGTTTATCTCCCTCTCTTTCTCCCTCCCTTCCCCTCTCTATAAAAATAAATAAAATCTTAAAACAAAAAAAGAAAGAGATTATAAAAACATTAAAGTTGTGGTCATTATGTTTCTTCTCAAATTATATGTTTCAGTTTTGTCTACCTCCCCACTTTGAAAAATGATGACTCTTACCTCTTACCTCCTTTTTAGCACTCTTACCTCTTCTCTTTTTGCCCTCAATTTTTATTTATATTATTATTTTTACATTTTATAATTTATTTTTACATTTCTTACAAAGTTATTTTATAATTACAAATTTTCTAATCAATTTTGCTGTGTTCTAAGTTTCATGGATCTCTTTCAATGCTGTGTCTTTTTATTGAGTTGTAATCCACATACCATAAAATTTACCATTTTAAAGTGTACAGCTTAATGAGCTTTATATATTTATGAAATTGTGCAACCATCACTATTATCTAATTCCAAAATATTTTCATGATTCTAAAAAGAAACCCTGTACCCAATTGTAGTCACTTCCCGTTAATAATGTTTATACTGATAACATGTTGAAATGATATTTTTGATATAGGGGGTTAAATAAAAATACAGGGTCTGGCAGAAGTAACACCAGATTGAGTGTGGTTGGTAGGGTATGTGAGTGTCTCACACGAGATGGACAGCACCATTTCAACATTTCACCTAAAATGTCATATGCTGTGCTTGAGTGTGATGTTGTTATGTTACAGAATTACATGCTTATGATTTTATAATAGAAGAATTTGTAATAAAGGGGGTGTTATTTGTGCCAGACCCTGTATATTATGCAATTAATATCATCTGTTACTCTGTATTTTTATGTAGCTGTTAGAAAGTTTTTAATTACATATGTGGTTCATATTATATTTCTATTTATTCTATATATTTCTAGAAATATATTCTCTATTTCTACTGCTGATCTAGACTTTAGAAACCCAAGAAGTCTGATACCTTCCCTGGTGGTGGCAGTGGTTGGGGGTTACTTTGCATGCCCTTCCAAAGGACAAGGTGATTTGCTGGTAACTGCTTTGCTGAGACAGAAAGCACACAAATTAAGACTTCACCAGGTCACTGTGCTAGTGAAATCGTCAGTGGGGCACCTCAGTGTGTGTATATACAAGCCCAACTTATCATGACCTGGTATGCTCCTTGCCTCCCCTGATCTCACCTTCATCATTTATCTTGGAACAAAGCCCCTAAGCTCTGGTACCTACCAGCTGGGTCTGCAGCTTCACTCTGAGGCAGCCGGCATTTCAGTAATAATTTATTCTCAGAATTGGCTCTTCTAACCTTTGCAAAGGATTTACCAAATGCATCTTAAGATGAAGACTGGCTCCCCCACCCCTTTTGCTTTCCCTTCTATCATTTTAGAATTTGTAAAATGATGTAAATTTCTCTTCATCTTGTCCAATACAAAAGTGTAAATAAGTAATGCCCACCCAAAAACGTAAACCTTGAGGAGCCCAAACCATTTATATAAGGAATCCTCAAATATCCATTCCAGGTCACAGGCAGGCCACCCAGAGGGAGGCATCCATTGTGAAATTCAATTACCAGCCATCACTCAGCTGCTCCCTGGAAGACCAATTAATTTCCCCCCTTTTCTGCATGTGGAGCCTCTTTATAAAGCTGCAATTAAGAGTTTTTCAGAGAGAGGCTGTTTTCCCTTTTAGGTAAATAAAACAAGCAGGAAACGGACCCTTATTCTTTTTTGCTATGGGAGGGGCACCGAGGGGTGACAAGCAGCCCACACCTTGCAGACAGAGCCCCTCTTCCAAGTCTCTAGCAGGCAGCACCCTGGGTTTGCCAGGGGAGTGGAAATCCTGGTGTGATTCCTTCTTCCACATTTGTGGAGGATCTCCTCCGGGCCAGGTGCTGGAGAACAAGCGCCCTGTAAGCAATGTACAGTCCAGTCGCAACAAGACAAGGGCTAGCAACATAATTAGCATCATGGGAAGCTGTGAGGGAAAGGGGCAGCTGTGTGATAGCAATTAGACTCCTCATCTAATTGTCACTTTTTGGACTCTCGTGTTATTTATTTTTTCCTTTACTTTATTGCAGTTTATTTTTTAATTAAATTTTGCTACAGAAGCCTTTCGGTGAAGCAGATTTCATAAGGGAGGAGTATGATATGGAAAAGAGGTATCAGTGGAGCTGCTGTGGTTGAAGGAGACGGGTGAGAGAGACAAAGACTCACAGAGTGAACCTTCCCCTTGCTACCTAATTCAGCCCCTGAACTTCCACCAGGCACAGTTTAAAAACTACCGAGATGAGAAATCATGTCCAGAATGCCTCGCTCGACTATCCCACGAAAGCCTTCCCCAATGTGTAGCCAGCAGGCAACTATCTCTCACCCTGATATTGTCCAAATCTACAAGCTCAACCCTGAGTGGTAGCATCAGTAGTACTTACCTCAATCAGATTGTTGAGAGAATTAAATCTAAAGTGCTTAGCACAGGGCACAGGGCATAGCAGGTGCACAATAAATAGCTGTTCTCATTATTATAATTCAATCTTGTGTTCTAAGACATAGCATCATTTTTTCTCTGATCCGAGCTCACACACTGACAAGTGGGGTTGTGCCCTGCCTGACGTGTCTAGGTTCCTGTCCTAGTCACTTGCCCTGTCCTCAAGTCTGTTGGGTCTGGTTCTGGGCTGGAGGTCTTTTGATCCCCTTTTCACAGCGAGGACAGCCCTTCCAGGTTCCAGCTTTGACTTGAATGGGTCTTAGTTCCAGATCACTGTTTTATAGGACCCCAAGGCCACATCTCTCGACCTGCCTGGATATTAAAACCTCTGTCCCTAGACTCTGAAGTCCAGAGATGTACCCTGGGGGCTGCTGCAACATCAGCTGAGAGTTTACTCTTCTTGCTTTAAAATCACTCTGATTTTCAGGCACTTGGAGATTTCCCTTTTCTCCTTTTAAACTCAGTTATGTATTTTAAATATGTGTTTTGAGACTTTGATCCAGCATATCTCTATGCACGTAGCCAAAATGAGAGTCTGCCTAACTTTGGTAGACCCCTTTGCCAAAATCAGAGTTTTCTCTTTCAAATAGTTGTGTAAAGATTTCATGGTCACTCTTATTCTCTTGCTCTACTAAAAGCCTTGTTCTCTTTCTTCTAAGGAAAAGCCATCAACACTTATTCAGCTGTAGATATCCATCTTACATGGGGGTTATGTCCTATCTTCAACACTGTAAAGCAAAAATTACTTATTGTCAAAATTACCATTGAAAATTCTGCATATATTATCTTTTAATCACCAGAACCTGGATTTTTGGAATTTAACTTCTTTGGTTTCTCTTCCCATTCAGCTGTGGCTCATTTTCCCTGGTACACTGAGAGTCCAGGTCTAGTGAGAAAGGAAGTTAGGAGAGTAGTAGGGTAAAGTAAAATAATACATATTTTATCTAAAAATTGAAACTATGTAATTTCTAGTGTATCTATCATAGTTTTTACATATTTACATATTACATAGTTACAATAAGGTTTAGCATTTTTTATGACTCAAATTGCCACAAGGAGGGGGCCAGTTAACCGAATGAACTTTGTGTTTGACTGAGCACCTGGAAGGGAGTTGTTGGATGCGCTTGTGCAGGGAGTAAGTGCTGGGGAGAGCGGACATTCCACATAGTAGAGAGAAGAATGTGGACAAGGGGCATGGGGGCGAGCCAAGGCGGGAGGTTGAGAAGAAGACATGGAGTGAAGGGGGAGGGAGAGAAGCAAGGAGCCAGAGAGGTGAGAAGACGAAGGCCACATGGGGCAACATGGTGAGGAGCTGTCATGGACGCATGGCTGAGGCTAGAAGGTGCCGTGTCTGAAGCTCAACCTGCAGCCATTTGTGTGAGAAGCAGTAAATCCTCCTCTACCCACTGCGCCCAAATGATTTTAGTAAGCTGTGCTATACTCACAAATTTTTTTTTTTCCTTGGGGATTCATTTGTGGGAATTAAGGAAGGGGTAAATTTTCCCATCTGGATCAGAAGGCAGAATCACAATAGCTACCCCAGTCGGTTCTGGCACTTTAAATACAGTGACTAACTCCATCTTTATAACAACCTTAAGAGGTAGGTGTTATTATCATGTCTGTTTTACAGATGAGGAAACTGGGGACCTGAGAAATGAAATTGCCCAAGATCACACAGCTGAGATTCAAACCCAGAAAGTTTGTGCCCTAGTCAGCACCCTTAACCACTGAACCCCATCACCTCCCAACATAGACATACCAGAAATGTGGAGTCAGAAGTATACAAAGTGATTCATAAAATCCACAGGACTTTCTCTAGCACTTTCTAACAGGTTCAGTTCTAAGCCCTTAACAAGCATTAAGTTGTTAATAGAAGGGTAAGTGGAAGATTTGAACCCATCTTGGGCCAATCTCAAGGGGCTGGCAGGCCCAGCTAAAATGTTGGAGTATAGTTTATCTCACTGACTCTTCACAGCTCCTGTATGTGGCTGGCACTATCCCCATGAACAGATGTAAAAACTCAGGGTCCAGGAGGTGACATTCCCTGCCCAAGGTCACAGGAACGGGAGACATTCACATCACGAAGCAAGAACATCATCAGCAATGGACCAGCATCCATGGAGCCAGCAGCACAGAACCAGTCTCGACACAACGCCATGTGGCAGTGGGAGGCAATGGCTGGAGTGGACTGATCAGACTTTGCAGTTCTCTGTAAATGGCATTGGAACTTTACGGACACCCTGAACTATCCCCCAGGCTCAGGGGGCCCTGCCCGGATGACACTGCCAGCCCTAGCCATTCCTAGCCCCCAGAGGAGCTCTTAGAAAAATTTAAGGTAGGTGTTTCTGGCAACCTGGACTCAACACAGGAAGAGTTCTGGGGTTAGGGCACTGGACTTGAATAGCACCACCAGCCCCATCTGTTCCAGACATCAGAAGGGGACTTCCTTTTAGGAAGGCACTTACTCTGTGGGACCCCTGAGGCATGAGCCTAGGGAGACCACTTGCCTGGGTCTCCGGGAAGCATTAAGTGGGAGCCAGTTATGTGTGGAAGCTGGATTCACAGTTCAGCTTGACACATTTACTGAGCAGCTGCTAAGTGCCAGGCACTGGGTGAGGACAAATTAGAAATCGTGTGGCCACAGTGCCTTGCAGATGGAAGTGCTGCCAGAGCAATTACCCTCTGGTTGCATGGTATTGCCTCACTCCTCTCCAATAGATTTCAAATTGCCTGACATGGAGAGCAGCCCCATTCATCCAGGGACCTGTTAACAACTCACTGCATCCACTATTTCATTCCATTCCAATAAATATTAAATAACAGAAACATCGAGGTTTATTCCATGAATTCCAGGCATTTGTTTATACCTCATTAGTTTCTAGACAGAGCTCTTGGGTAAAGGGTGGGGAGTGTGGAGACAGTGAGAAGCCCAAAGAAATGCTTCATGAGGAGCCCAACCCCGATGGGGATGTCACTGAAAATAATTATTGACAGCTCTGGTGAGGGGGACAGGTGGGGGTGGGGAATGAGCGAAAAAAGAGAAAGAGAGAGAAAGAACTCAGGGACATGGACAGCAGCGTGGTGATCACAAGGAGGGGGGTGAAGGTAGTAGAGGGTATAGGAGGGATAAATGGTGATAAAATAATAGAATAATAATTAAATAAGCAAATAAATAAAAAGAAAATAATTCTCTTTCTAGTCTTCTTCCACTTGGGTTCTTTTCATATGTCATGCCTTAATAAAGACTCCACTGATTATGAGATTGAGAAAATTATTCAAAAATGAGACTCCCAAGGTCTCCCCTGAGGAAGCAGAGATCATTGTTAGCCAGATAGCTACTGGCACTTTTGTTGAGCTGAAAAAGGAAGCTAGGTAAGAAAAGTTTTTTTTTCCTAAAGAATATGTCTCATATTTCCTAATAAAAGACAATGAGAGCCTTGGCCAGTGTGGCTCAGTTGGTTGGAGGATCATCCCATAATTGAAATGTTGTGGGTTCAATTCCCACTCGGGGCACATACCTAGGTTGTGGGTTTGGTCCCTAGTCCAGGTACATGAGACCTCCAGTCCGGGTGTGCATGGGAGGCAGCCAAATGATTCTCTCTTGCATCGATGTTTCTCTCTCTTCCTTCCTCTCTCCCTTCCTCCCTTTCTAAAAGGAATGAAAAAATGTCCTTAGGTGAGGATTTAAAAAAAAAAAAAAAGAAAATGAAAAAATGAAACCAAATTTTGACACTGGCTTTGCAAACCACCTACCTTTTTAAAAAAAGACATTCCAGAGTTTAATAAACATTTACTTCCCACAAAGTCATTATCCAAAAGGACAGCACTCTGGTAACATGGGGCACAGTTGAAGGGTCACCCTTTGATGGCTGGTCCAGGGGAACGAGCTGGGAGTGAGAGAATGAATAAGCTTAGATAGCATCCTCAAGTCTGGCAGAGCATGGAGTCACCTCTCAAAAAAAAAAAAAAAAAAATAGCCCAGACCCCACCCCTGACCAATTACATGGGTTTCTCTGAGGGTGGGGGTCTGGGCACCTGTGTTTTAAAAGCTCCCTGGTGACTCCATACCTGTCTTCTTGCTCCTGAGTACAGAGGAGAGGATGTGGCTTTTGGAATAAGACAAAATTGGGTTCAAATGCTTCCACTTGTATGCTGTGTGAACCTGAGTGCTTACTTGATTTTTCTGATCCTCTCCTGCCTCCTCTGTACACAGGAGGAGTCATACCGCCCCAGAGGGTAGCTGTGATGATTCGATAACACAAGATCAGCAATGTGCCCACGCAGGGCATGCTGGACGGTGGGGGTTCAGTACCTCTTCATCCCCTCCTTTCTTAAGTGACTTTCCCACTACTCAGAGGCTGACACTGAAGGAAGGGGCACCCACTAGCAAAACCACAGCCCCCATGAGGGCTTAGAGAGTACAGGTTTGAGTTGATTATTTTGGCCATGAGTCAAATGGCCATGAATCAAATCCTTATTTCATTATTTTCTAGTTTTAATTAGTATTTACTTACATCAGTTCTAATCAAGCCATTACTTTAAAAAAATAAAACATTATAATAAAGAACAAAGTCTTTGCCAACCTTCTGGTCTACATCACCTTTTCTAATATTCAACTTGGTAGGTAGGTGCCTTCCAGACCTTTTAAAAATACACTTACATATTTTATAGAGACCCATAGAAAATATATAATATTGTTTTATGTAGCTCTAGTGAATAAGTGGGTTTTTTACAGTGTATATCAATATGAAACTTCTTTAATGCAACATGTTTGCAAGACATCCATGTTATTACATATAGCTGAGTTCATTCCTTTTAGCTGCTCTCTAATATTCCATTGTAAGGATAAGTTATGTACTTACTTTCCTATTAGTAGACATTTGAATTCTTTCCAACTTCTTAACACCACAAAGCTGCCAAAACATGCTTATACCCACCTTGACATAATCCTGTGTGTTTTTCACCTTCAAAATTACATTTTGTTCACTCTGCACTGGAATGAGCACTGAATTGAGAGTCAATGGATTTTGGGCTGGTTGCCTAGCACCTCTGAATCCTAGGCTCTCCATCCTAGACACAGTCTCTGCCCCCTTCTGCCATGATTCTATCATCTTAATCACTCTACCTGCCTTGTCACTGAGCTCCTGTCTCTTGCCAGGGCTCTGGTTCCTCCCAATCCATCCTAGAGCCCAGCCCTTGTGAGGGCAGAGCCTGCTAGGTGAGATGTGGGAGGCCCAGGGATCCTGGGACAGGCAGCAGCATTGAGAAGGGCCACAGGGGCCCTGGCTGGTGTGGCTCAGTGGATTGAGTACTGGCCTGGAAACCTAAGGGGCACCAGTTTGATTCCCAGTCTAGGGCACATGCCTGGGTTGCAGGCCAGGTACCCAGTTGAAGGTGTGTGAGAGGCAACCACACATCAAAGTTTCTCTCCTTTCCAAAGTTTCTTTCTACCTCCTTTCCCTCCTCTAAAAATAAATAAATAAAATCTTTAAAAAATAATTTGTATGTTAAAAAAAAGAAAAGAAAGGGCAAGTTTGCCTTTATTTAAGAGAGAGAGAGAGAGAGAGAGAGAATGGCCACAGGGGACAGCACAGAATTATGACCTGGAAATGAAATGCCTACTGATCTCCACCAATCACTCAAAAACACCTACCCATAAACTCTATCTGGGCATACTGCTCCCTTCCACCTTTCATGGTACTCTCATGGTACTATGTCCTTCTCCTTCTTCAGTGCTCTGCACGCTGAATTTTAGCAGTTATCTTCCTGCTGGTCTTTCCTTTGGCCTGCGAGCTCTTTGAAGGCTGAATGTATGTCTCTGAATCCTTAGTGACCAAACAGAACTTAGTTCAATTAGTAGGTACGAACCAGTGTTTGTTGAATAACTGATGCACGGGAGCTTGTGTTTGATGGGCAGCAGAGCAGCTCTGGCAGGTGGCCAGCATTAGGAGGTCCAATATGTGTATCACTCGGGGGTCCTGAGGTTGGCACAGCATAGTTTGCAACACCCAGAATGGCTGGGGGATGCCAGACTCCAGTCCTAGAAGGACTAGTGTCTCAATTACCTGTCACTGTACCACAAGCTGCTCTAAATCTTAGGGGCTTAACACACCAATTATCTCTTACAATTCCAAAGGATGATAACTGGGCAGTTTTTCTTTTCTTTTTTAGATTTTATTTATTTATTTTTAGAGGGAGGGAGAAAGAGAGGGAGAGAAACATAGATGTGCAAGAGATACATGGATCGGTTGCCCCTAGCATGCCCCCAACCAGGAACCTGGCCCACAACCCAGGCATGTGACTTGACAGGGAATCAGACTGGTGACTTTTTGGTTCACAGGCCAGCATTCAATCCACTGAGCCACACCAGCCAGGGCTGGGTAATTTTTCCATGTGATATTTGCAGAGGTCACTTAGGCATTCAGCTGAGGGCGCACCTGGGGCTGGAACATTCAAGATGGCAATCTGTCAGGGTGGCTGGTTGAGTTTCACTCTTCAGCAAGTTTGTTGGACTTACTTATCGCTGGTTCAGGGCTTCAAACAAGCAGAAACTTACAGGTTTCTTAAGGATGAGACCTGGAATTGGCACAGCAGCGGGTCAAAGCCAAGTCACAAGGCCAGGCCAGTTCCAGGGAGGAGAAATGGCACCACCTCTTGACAGGAAGAGCAGCATGCATGTCCAGGGTTGGGAGGCATTGCTGGTGATCGTTTTTGGAGGCAATCTCCCATAGGAAAGAAAGTCTGGGCTCTTTTCTTCCAGGTGCCAGCCTTTACAGTTACCTTTATCTACCTCTTAGGTGGGGGACTGAGGAGACAGGACAGGTAGTTGGTGATGCTTATTGGAGAGTTCCAGCACTTGTAGGGAGAGACCCAGAGTAGTCAAGAACTGCCAAGGCTTTCAAAAAGAGGTGGTGGATGAAGGGAACATAGAGGCAAGGAAATAGTAGGAAAGTGGATGCTGAGGTTCAGGACTGGGCCCCTGCCTGGGGGGGTGGGGGGCAGAAGCCCCCCAAATGTGTCACAGAGGTTAGCTAGTGACAGTCATGTCAGGATAAACATCCATAATCTGATTTCAGCAGGGAAAAGGGAGAAGAAGCATCTGGAGACCTTGCCCCCCATTCCAAGCTGCCTAAGAGACCACAGGTCTCCCTGCTCCCCAACCTGCAGGGACAGCTCTGGTTCTCTCACTTTCTGGAATGACTTCTGAGCCCCATTCTCCTATTTAGGACAAGACAATTCCTTGAGTTTCAATTGTCCCTCGTCATAGAATAAGAATATTTTTCTAGTCCTTCCTGCTAATAAATGTTTGAGCAGTAGTTTGTTAATTTTTCTTACTCTCTGCAACAGAGATTAATTGCTCTTTTACATTACACTCAACTTCTATTAGTTTAGGATTTACTTCCTCAGTGATACCACTGGCATTGGGCTTGAATAAAACATTTTAACCTAGACAAGCTAATTAAATTGTTGAAGGTGAGTGGGCAAAAGAGAGGAAGAACCAGTCCTGGTTTCGCAGTTTTGAGAGTAGCCATTTAAATCCATCAGGGAAATGTCAAGCACAGTGGGGGTCAGGCAATGCAAGATGATGAAGGATGGAACCCACTAGAAGGACAATCCTGTTCAGTTCTGCTGGGCCTCAGGCCACCAGAACTAGCCCTTACCAAGAGCCACTCCCTCCTCTAAGCTGCCTTCTGACACCCCCAAAGTGTTCACAGCCTTGGTCCCCTGACACTCAGCCCTTCTGAGAGTGGTGAAGTCTTCTCGTCTGAAAACAGGAGATATGACCATTAACCTGCTCACCACCATTATCATTGTAAATACGATATCCTTGACCCAAGGGATGGGCCCTGCTTTTGAGATTTTTCTCATCACCTGGGGCACACCTCCTCTGCAACTGTGGCACCCTTTAATGAGAACCCCTCTAGCCCAGAAGCCGACTGCTCCACTCCTTTTCTCTGACCCCAGGCCCTGCCCCTGTCGGTTCTGTTCCTCTCCCTCTTCCCTACGGGACATAAGGGACATACTCATGCCCACCAAATGCTGTTTGAGGGCTAAAAAGTCTAAGGAATTTCTATAGAAAATGTTAAAGAGTTGGGTGTTTGGATTTTAGAAATGTAGTAATGATCATACTCTCATTTTTCAGAAATACTTTAGACTCCTAGGCCTTGTTTCAGCTTAACATTCAGCTCTGCTGATGATGGCAAAATAACATGCCCAATCAAGGTCATGGCTAGAAGGGGGGAAAGTATGGAAAGTTCTAATCAACAAGACTAGATTCCTTTATTCAAGGAACCCATATTCCCACAATCAACCTTCCTAGCATCAGTTGCAAAAGCTGCTGAACAAAACCTATAAGATGCAATAGGAGTTGAACACTGGGTACCAGTACAGATTTCATCTGCAGTGATGATCATTTTCCCTGTGAGTCTTTATGCCCTTTCTTTCAGCAGCCTTGGTTAGACTCATCCTAATTAACCAGAAAGGTTGTGATCATGTTTTATTTCAAAAGAAGAGGGCACAGGGCCTACATTCCTGACTTCCCAGGTAGCTCTCATCCTATCTGCAAATTTGTCCAGCTCCTCCTGCCCAGCTTCAGCTCTGCCAACCAAGGGTTGACTTTGAGGGGCATATTTATGAAGCCACAGATATCCTTTGTGGCACACGTTTCTCCCAGAGCAAGAGGTACCAACTTGCCTAATAATTGCATATTTCAAAGGGAAGTTTCTAGAAAAGTCCAAGAAAATCTGCAGTACCCAGCTAGGAAGTGCCTAAATTATTTTATGTTCCAAAACACCTCACATCCCACTTTAGGACTACTTGGAGAGTCTAGGGTGAGAAATGCAGGGACACAGGCCCTGTCTTCCTCCTGGGGTCCAATCTTTTTCTCTCCCCTTCCCTCTGGATAGCGTCCTCTGCTCCTATTGACACATCATGTGCGCACACCACCTACATTTCTTTGGTTTCCCCCCGAAGCAGACCTTGAGACAAGGATTCACGTACATGTAGTTTATTTGGGAGGTGCCCCCAGAAAATGCAGTGGGGGAGTGGGGAAGTGAGACAGGGAAAGGAAGGATGCACAATCATCCAGTTACCACTGTGCAGTGGGAGCTCGATGCTAGCAGAGAACTCTGGAGATGATGTAGAACGTGGGTCAGAGTTACCGCACTCAAGGGACTGGGGAGCTGGGTTGTTTATCCCCGACTGCCATCACTCATTCGTGGAGGGCTCCTCCCTGGGAATTAACCCTCTGGCACTTTGGCTTTCCCTGCAGGTAGGTTAAGTGCCCTCAGCAGAAAGCAGCCGTATAGAAGCCCTCAGGCAGAAGGTGGCAGGTTCCAGGCAGAAGGTGGCAGGTTCCAGGCAGAAGGTGGCAGGTCCCAGGTGTTCAGAACAGGAGGCCTCACAGTTATGGGCAGTGCACCAGCCATGGCTGCTCCCTCACCCCAGCCCAAGAACTATGTGAATTTTATCACTACTGCTTGCCCTTTGTTCTGGGAAGAATTATGTCCTCCCCAAATTCATACTTGAAGTCCTAACACCCAGTACCCTAGAAAGTGACTGTTTTTAGAGAAAAGGTCTGTAAAGAGGTGAAGAAATTAAAATGAAGCTTTTAGTATGGGCTCTAATCCAATCTGACTGGTGGCCTTAGAAAACGAAATTTGGACAAATTTCCGGGATTCTCACACACAGAGAAAAGAACATATGAGGACACAGAGAGAAGGCAGCCATATGCAAGCCAAGGAGAGAGGGACTCAGGAGAAACCAACTCTGCCAGGACCTTGGATCCTGGATTTCTAGCCTCCAGAACTGTGAGAAATCAATGCCTATTGTTTAAGCCACCCATTCTGCGGTACGTTGTTATGGCAGTTCTAGCAAACTAACTCACCCTTCCCTGGATCTGTTGCTCCATCCCCAGAGTTACCTCTGGTTAGTTCAGTTCATCTTTTTGAACCAGGCCACACATCAGAAGTGACTGAACCATGTTTGAGTCAGGTGTCCATCTGAGTCAAATCAGCTGTTGCGGGGAGGGGAGCAGGGCCACCTGGCCAAGATTGTGAGTGAGAACAGATCCCTGGGAAGGGAGCATCACTGGGAAAAGTGCTCAAAATTTGTCTGTACCTTGGCCATCTTGGATGGTTCTAAGCAAGGTGACCAGTTATCCAGGTGCTTGCTTTAATCTGGGGCATCTCCAAATCACTGTCTTTGTCATGGAGATGGATCATCCAGGGAAATAAGTTAGCACAATGCTGAGCATCTAGATACTGCTTCAGACAACTCATACCTCAGGCCACATGTTGGCTAGTTTTCTAGCTTGGAAATTGTGACCACGAAAGCCCTAAACCCTGTCCGCTGGGGCTGAATCAGAAGCTGAGCAGCACAGCTCGCCTTGTCTGAAAACCAGCAGGAAATGAGGCTGACAGTTAATTAGATTAATTAGGAAACCATGCCTTAAAATGTAATGTTGTTTTCATGAGCTTTTAAAGCCTATCAAAATGTTTGCCAAGCTTTATGGCTGGTTATTAACCACATTGTAAAAATATACAAGGAAACAAGTAGCTGTCAGGGAGCTATTGAATGGGACAGCTGCCACGCACACAGTCAGAGCCTGGTTCTGGCCTTCATGTGAAGTGGGTTCAAATTCCAGCTCTGCTTGAACTTGCTGTGGCCTCAGACAAGTTCCTCACCCTCTTTGGTCTCATACACTAATCTTTCCAATGAGAAGGCCGGGTGATCTCTAAGCCTTGGATCTGCCGCGTGTCTCTGCTTCTCCCTTTCTTGTGCCTCAGAGCTCAGTCCTCCTGCAGCCTCCACTGCTCTGAGGGCTATGTAATCACCAAGGACTGAGCGTTCTCACAATAAGTAGGATTCCAATATCGCAGGGAGATCATCAGCGTCCCACTCCATGGAAGTGGACATACAAAGTTTTGTGGTCAAAGGTCCATTCAACCTTCTTTGCCAACAAGAAAGTTGCCTTTGGTCTCCTTTAGGGAAACTCTGCCTTCCAGTTCACAGTCCCTGTGCTTTAGACATAGTTGGTTCCAACCTTGGTGCCAGGGCTGGGCTTCTGTCTCAGCTGTAGCAATCAGAGCACCTCGTCTCTGACCACAGTGATTTGTTCAGAGATGGTCACCGGACTCAATCAAAGCTAATGAGGCACAATGGAAAGAGAGGCATCTCTGTTTAATGCCATTGGGATTTAAACCTGGGCTTGTTGGCAGCCATGTTGGCACCATGTGGAGTGTGAGGTTAATCCAGAATGGAGCAAGGCTGAGCCAGATGATGGAGAGAGAATAGGTTATAGTACCATTGTTTGAGTCCCTGAGTTCAGCCACTTCTTAAATTTACCCTTGGACTTTTCAATTACATGAACAAAAAAATCCCCTTTATTTAAGCTATTTTGAAGTGAACTGTCTACCACTTGCAAACAAGAGTTCTAATAGTTATATGACATGTTTGTGAAAACAGCATCATAAGAGAGAAAAAGGGAGAAAAACAAAGTCATAAAAAAGAAAAAAGAAAGAAATTTTCAATGAAAGTATATGCTAGAACTTGCACATGCTGTTTCCTGTGCATAAAATGTCCTTCGCCCCATTTTTCCCTTTTAGAATTCCTATTTATCTTCTTGAAGCCCATCTCAATGGTACCTCTGTTTCTCAGCTCCCAAGACAGAGTTAATCACTGCTGCCCCCATGCCCCTGCGATAGGTTGCTGTGGGAAGTTTCTCCATACACTTTAACTCTAGGACCCTCCACCACTGGACTAGGATGGATACACAGGGTGGCACCTTGTATCTGTGTCAAATTGTCAGAAGGGAGAGAGAAAAAAATGTCCAACTGATGTTTACAATACTCATTGTATTGGGATGGCCAGAAAGTGTGTTACATTTTTTCCATAAAATAAAAGACACATTTTTCATCTTCACCAAGAACTTTATTGATTTGGGTATTTTGAGTATATCGGCTATCTCCTGCTATTGGCTTCTAGTGGGTAGAGGCCAGTGGTGCTGCTAAACATCTTCCAGTGCATAGACAGCCCCACAGCAAAGAATTATCAGGCCAAAATGTCAATAGTACCAAGAAACTTCACAGACCACTTTTGACACATTCAATCAGTCACAGCACCTTCTCCACACACTGCATAAATCTTTTTATAAATTTCACTTGTGTTTTTACCTTTTTTTAATTTAATTTATTTTTTAAAGATTTTATTTATTTTTAGACAGAAGGGAAGGGAGGGAGAAAGAGAGGGAGAGAATCATCAATATGTGGTTGCCTCTCATGCACCCTGCACTGGGGACCTGGCCTGCAACCCAAGCACGTGCCCTGAATAGGAATCAAACTGGCGATCCTTCAGTTTGCAGGCTGGCACTCAATCCACCACTGAGCCACACCAGTCAGGGCCATTTTTACCTTTCTTGAAATAATAAAGCATAATATGCTGAAAATGTTGCATATCTTCTTCCATCTTCAACATTAAAATAGATGCCCTCAAATTCACCAATTTTAATAAGTTTTTTAAATGCATGCTAATATGACAGCTGTCACAATACAATCTAACAAAATTGTCTCAAATGAAGTTAAAGACAACTAAGCACTACTAGAGCCATTGTACGGAAAAAATGTAGCAGACTTTTTGGCCAACCCAGTTGTACCCAGTGTCCCCTTATAAAAACTCACATGATAAATTCCAGAAAAGTTGTAGTGAGTTAATTAACTGGTAGATTTCTTAGTGGAAAATAATGATAGTTATGGAATCCATTTGGTTTCCTTTTTACTTTCACCACCAGGGGACCCAAGATGAAATGAAATGCTCCCATCAGGGTCACCAATGACCTTCATGTTGTTAAATCCAATGGTCAGTCCTCAGCGCTCACCTTATATATCCTGTCAGCAGCAGCACTGGACATAGAGGACCACACCATCCTTAAAACCCTTTGCCATATGGCTTCCAGGGTCTTTTACACTCTTGGTCTTCGTCCCATCTCACTGGCCACTTCTCAGTCTTCTCTGTTGATTCCTCCTCATCTCCTCAACCTCTCAACACAGGACAGTCATAGGACCTGGTCCCCTGTCCTGTTCTCATTTCTGTCACACTACCTCCATTGGCAGTCTCATCTGGCCTCATGACTTTAAATACCATCTCTCTGATGATGATGATGATGCCTGAATTTACAGCTCTAGCCTGGACCTTTCTCCTGAAATTTGGACCCATATGTTCAACTGGCAGCTTGACATTTCCTCTTAGACATCTGTATTAGTTGGCTCAAGCCGCCATAACAAGAAGCCACAGAGTGAGTAGCTTAAACAACAGGCATTTATTTTCTTACAGTTCTGGAGGCTGGAAATCCAAAATCAAAGTGGCACCGGGTTGGTTTTTGGTGAGACCTGACTTGAAAACAGTCACCTTCTCACTATATCCTCACATGGCCTTTCCTTTGTACATAGAGATGGAGAGATCTCTGGGTATCTCTTCCTCCCACAAGGACACCAGGCAATTGGGTTAGGGCCCCATCATTTTGACTTCATTTAACCTTAATTAACTGCTTAAAGATGCTAACTCCAATACAGTCACATTGGAGGTTAGGACTTCAACATACGGATTTTTAAGAGGGCACAGTATAGTTCATAACATTATATTCAACAGGCATCTCAAACTAAACATATCCAAGACTAAATTCCTTATCCCTAACATTCCTCCACACATACCATTCCTCACCTCAGAAATGAAAACTCCCACCTTTTAATTGCTTGGTACCAAAGCCTTGGAGACAACCTTGAATTCTTTCTCTTTTTTTTTCCACATCCACATCCAATCTATCAGCAAATACTATTGCCTCTACATTTACTTTGCTTATTTATTTTCACCTCTACCTTTAAAATACATCCTGTACCCAACCACTTCTCACTCTCTCACTGTTTTTACTCTATTTCAAGCTACCATCATGTCTTGCCTGGATTATGACAACATTCTCCTCGTTTTCCTGCTTCTGCCTATATCATCCTCCAATTTATTTTAATCACAGCCTCCAAAGATATGTCTTTCAAACCAGAAATTATATTGTGCCTTCTTCTGCTCCTCTAGTGGCATCATTATGTTTGAAATAAAAGTTGTTACACGACCTACAAGGTCCCATACGGTCTGTCCCCTTGATACCTCTCTGACCTTCTCTACTAGTGAGTGACTTGCCTTCATGCAAAGATGACTGATAGTCATGGGAGGTGGTAAAGTCACTCAGGGTAAGGAAGTTGAGAGAGAAGAGAAGAGAAGAGAAGAGAAGAGAAGAGAAGAGAAGAGAAGAGAAGAGAAGAGAAGAAGGGAGGGGAGGAGAGAGAGGTGCCAGGGAAGGGGGCCCAAGGAAGAGTTTGATAAAATAAAGTGAGCTTGAGAAGGTGCAGATACAGGACTAGGAGAGGAGCCAGCAGGGGTGGGCCCACCAAAACCCAGAAGAGAGCTGTCTCCAGAAGGAATCTCTTCCTAAGGGCCTACAAGACTAAACATCCCGTCTTCAATTTCCCTTTCATGATGTTAAAATTTTTAAACATGTTTCAATGATAAGCAATTTTTCAGGGAAGCAGTTCACCACCAAACTGGATAAAGAGAAAAAATACTAGCATCTTTCAATTGGTCATTTTTTTCTCCATTTCAGCATAATCAGGCCAGAGTCAGTATCCATTATTAATAGATGCATGTTTTATTAAAGGCATAAAGACCAAAGATTTGTAACTTTAATAACCCAGATTCTTATTTTAAATTCTCCAACATTATTATTTATTTATTGACAGGGGATGTTTCTTTTGCAATCGCCAATCTGCCAATTCCTGGAGGGAGACAAGAAGTAGTAGAATTTGGGTAGCTGGCATTGATGCTGACTTACCCTAAGGTGTACAACAAAATTCCCAAGAAATGAGCAGCTCCCCTGTGCCAAGCTCTGCACCAGACATGGTACACAGGAGGCAGGATGACAAAGGCACAGCCCTTCCCTAATTGGTGAGGCAGAAAAATAAACACTATATGGACAATGCAATAATTTGCATGGGGTATAGAGTTGAGGAGTTAAAAACTTTCCTCTGGAATTGGGAAGGTTTAAGTCTCAGTGCTGCAACTTCCTAGCTGAGTAATCTTAGCCATTATATTATTAAGGCCCTTTCTGAGCCTTGGTTTCCTCATCTGTAAAATGGGGATGATATAGGGTTATCATGAAGAGTAAACATGATACTGATGCATATGTCTTGCTCAGCACAGTGCTCAGCACACAGTAAGCCCTCACTGAATGGTAATTAAAGTGGGGGTGGTAGTGATGAAAAAACTGCCAGGAGCACACACTCTAGGTATTAATTCTTCCTAGAGAAGATGGGTTAGGAGAAGCTTTCATAGAGAAGGACACATTTGAGCTGGTTCTCGAAGAATGATTAGAATTTCAAAAGGCTGACAAGCTTCAGGGAAGGACACTCCAGGCAAAGAAAACAGCCAGGGAAAAGCCAGCTGCTGAGCAAGTGTGAGCTGTTTGGGGAAAATGAAGAGCTTGGTAGAGCTGGAGAGTATGTAGCTGGAGGGCACTGATGGGAGGCGGCTATGAAGAAGGGTTCAGATGGCGCAGAGAGCCTCGGAAGCCTGGTGAAGGGGTCCAGTTTCACCCTAAAAGCTATGGGGAGCCTTGAAAGGTTTAGTTTCTTTTTAAAATTGCGGCTAAAAAATATGTATTATAAAATTTACCATGGTAACCATTTTAACTGTAAAGTTCAGTAGTGTTAACTATATTCACATTGTTATGCAAAAGATCTCTAAAACTTTTTCATCTTGCAAAACTGAAACTCTTCCCCATGTTTTCCTCCTTGCAACCCCTGGCCAGGGCAACCACCATTCTACTGTTTCTGAGTTTGACTACTCTAGATACCTCATGTAAGGGAATTGTTATAAGTGGAATTGGTATTGGGGTTCCCAGGTTCCTGAAGATAGAAATCAAGAGGAAACCCCAGAGAAATTTCCAGACAGATTTTATTAAGCTTACGCTCCAGCACAAGGGAGGCAGCACAGAAGAAAGGAAGGTCTTCTGAACTGGCTCGGGTCTGGCTCTGCTTTGCTGCTCTTATAAACTGGGGACAAAGTGAGCAGGTTTTTTGAAAAAGGCAGGCTTGCAGGATTTTCCCTTTCAGGGTCAGGTGACTTCCTTTTCCAGCTACTGTGCCTGGTGCTGTAAGGGCAAGATGGCGGACTGCTCATCTTGCCACCCCCGAAAGTCATGGGGAGGTCAAATCTTTGTTGGAGGACTCAAATGTTGGAAAAATTTTAGTTTCAGTAATAGCTAATAAGCTTAGTAATCAATGTATGTAAAAAGCTATTGTTTCAGGAACTGAAGGGGATGACACACCTTGACTCCAGGAGACCATAAGCAGTTCCACCTTTGTGCCTCAGGAGGACTGCAGGCAATCAAGAAGGTATCTGAGCCATTGTACTCCAAGGTGAGACTCCCATGCCCAGGGCACAGATAAAAGAATGCTGCAGCTTTTTATCTAACTTTTCCCCTGAATTCCAAACCCCTCACCTACAGTTGAAAAGGGTCAGTTTAAAATGGAATTTAAGATGGTCTGTTAAGATACAAATATGCTGATCCCTGAACATCTGAATAAAGCATCCATAAAGATTCAATCCCTGTCTCTGCTTATTGGGACTGGTAGGTGACAGGCAGCACGAACACCAGCTTTTCCAGTTTCACTTTGACCAACTGAACATGCAGGTCAGTAGATGAAGCAGGCAGTTAGAAGGGAGATAAAATCAGCTACCTCTGTGTCTGCGAATAAGGAGTGGAGGGGTGGTGACATTTCGGTGTTCCAGTGTTCCTTCTGGCCATCTGATCTCCTTGGGGTCTCGGTCCCCGGTCCTTATGCTGTCTCACAATCATATGGACAGGATTTGTCCATTGGTGACTTGCTTATTTCACTTTCATAATGTCCTCAAGCCTCATCCATACTATATAGCACGTGACAGGATTTCCTTCTTCCTTGTTTTTAAGGCTGAACAATATTCCATTTTACACACACACACACACACACACGTGCGCACACATACACATACAGACATTTTCTTCATCTATTCATACCTTGGAAGGTTTTAAGCAAGGGTATAATCCCATTTGGTCTGTGTTTAGAACAATCACTGGGGTCGGGGGGGTGGCAGTGTGGTTCTAGAATGAAGTGAAGGGGACAAAGTGGTAGCAGGGAAACCAGGGAGGGTGCAGTGTCCAGGCAAGATGATGGTGACCTGGCCTCAGGTGTGGCAGAGAACTTGGATTCTAGAGATATTCTAGAAGTGGAATTGGCAAGATTTGATAATGACAAGATATTCGTCCTAACTTTAGAAATCCAGAGGTGGCACAGGTCTTTCCAGCCACCCCAACCCCCAAAAAAGAGGAAAAGAGAGCCTGGCTGGTCTCCTTTGAGAGGGTGAAGAGGGAGATAGAGGAATGCTGTGGTGGGTGAAAGGCTCTTGGTTCCACGGGCCTTCAGGAAGTTCCCATGCTTCAGACTCTAGCCACCGCCACCCTGCCCCCCAGTGTGTGACTGGGACGTTGGGCAAGATGGTTAACAGGAAACACAGCCCCGAGGAGAGAGAGCACACTCTCTGGTTCCTGCACTATCTATGACTCGCGACCTTGAATAAGCCCATGCCCCTGTCTGGTCCTCAGTTTACTGCTGCCACAAATGATGATGGGGGTGGTGGTGGTGGTGGCAGTGGCTCCACTCTTTTTAAGCGCTTATTTTCTGCAGGCACTCTTCTAAGTACTTGGCAAGCATTAGTGCATTCATGCATTTTATTCTTCCAACACTACTATTATCCCCATGGTACACATGAGGAAATTAAAGCAAGTCACTTGCCTCAGGTCAGAGCTGGAATTCAAATTCAGGCAGTCCCACCCTGGTAGCTCAGTTGGTTAGAGTGTTGACCCCTTATGCCAAGGTTCTGGGTTTGATCCCCAGTCAGGGTACATATAAGAATCAACTAACGAATGCATAAGTAAGTGGAATAACAAATCAATGTTTCTCTCCGTCTCTCTGTTTCTTTCTCTTTCCCCCTTCCTCTGCCTCTAAAATCAATTTTTTTTTTAAAGTTTCAAATTCAGGCAGTGTAGCTCAACATCATTCCCTGGAATCACCTGAGGATCTTTAAAATATCAGATTTCTAGGCTCACCCTGGACCTGCTGACTCAGAGCCTCTAGTGTGGGCCTTGGCATCAACTGCTAAGATCCCGTCACAGCTAACGGTGGAGGTTGCCAATGAGGGTTCCATCGGGACAGACAGTACCTGAATCTGGCCTGAGAGAGAATAGAGCCTGACCCTCCCACCTTCCCTGAGTGCTGGTTTTCCTTGGGTCTGAGGGTGAGTGGCCCTTTTGGGGACAATCCAAAGGCTGTCTGGGTCATTTCCACCCAACTGCCCCTCTCCTCCAGAGAGGGTCCCTGAAGGATGTAAGGAAACACAAATGACAAATGATCCTTAAAAAAAAAGATACTCAATATCTCCAGTAACTCAGGATATGGGAATTAAAGCAACAGGAAGATGCCCTGGATGGTTCTCGAAAGGGGAGGAATGTGGTTAGACACCTTCCTAATCAAACTCCCCTCTGCTTCATTTGGAACCTGAATGCGCTTGAGTATTCTCAAGAGCTAAATTATTCTTTTTTTTTATTGGTGGCAGAGTGTGTGTACTATCATGACAGTATTAGATCCACAAATATCAGGGCATTTGGTTATTTTAAAAAAGAACTGTATACTGTCAAAGTAGCTACCAATAATGAGTAATCACTAATCACTTTTAAAAATCTTAATCTAAAAAAGAATTCAGAAACACTGCTGTGGGCACCAAGAATGAATCCCATAGACATGGCAGACGAGCAAAAGAAGCCGGACACAGAAAACTAGATACCAGGTGACTGCATTTGTATGAATTCAAAAGCAGAGAAAATTAAATCTATGGTGATAGAAATCAGGATAATTGTTATCTTTCAGGGGTATTGACTGGGAGGGAACCTCCTGGGGCACTGAAAATATCCTATGTCTTGACCTCGGTGGGGATGACGTGGGTGTACGCAAAGTCAAGATTCCTGGGTTGTACACTTATACTGTATGCACTTTACTGTGTACAACTCATGCCTTAATAAAAATGTTTGGAAGAGTTAGATTATTATTTCCATGTCTTTCACTCAAATTTAGATGAATACTCAGCACTGACTGAGGCCTGCAGTGTGCACAGCTACTCATGCTAGGCAAGTGGCAGAAGCAAAGGAAGACTAAGCTTGGCTGTCTACACACAAGGAGCTGGCACGTAGCTCTGGACTTAGAAAAAGGCTCACAGATGGAAGGGGCTACCCAGTGCCAGTTGTGCTTGATGCCATTGAAACCCCTGCTCCCACATGCACCCTGAAAGAACCTCAGCCAGGATGGGGCAGCCTGCTCCATCAGGCTACTGGACAAATCAGAAGGCAGCAAGATTTGAGAGGTCAGGATGGGCAGGATCACTTTAGGTTGACAATAGGTGAAACATAAGTTAGTAGATGCCCAGGCCACGGGAACCTGTCTGGATCAAAGATAAAATGGCCAGGCCCACATGGCAAGGGTGAAGCCAGAGCCAGCAGGAAGGAAAGTTAGGAATGATATCAGGTCAAGTTGGACAGGAGCTCAGAGATAATAGGATTCTCACCTCCTATTGGGACCACATGCCAGGAGGTAAGGGCTCACAGTAGGGGCACAGGGCTGAATGAAAGATGTTTAGCCAGCCCAAATAGAGACCAGAGACATCCAGTTCCTGCCAAAGGTCACACAGCAAATCAGGGACTAATCCAGGCCAAGACTGGACTTAGTAAACCAGGACAAGTGGAATAGGGAAACTGAGACAGATAATTAAGTGGCCAAACAGTTTACAGCCATCCAGTAAATGGCAAAATCCTGTATTCCTTAATCTAGGACACTTAAGAGTAAGTAGTTTATACTTCTCCTCCCCAACCAGAGTATACATAGCTTAAATGATCCTACTCAGGAAGATAGATAATAAAAATCCAATTAGTGCCATTTGCGCCAACCACACCCAAGGACAGATGAAGTCCACAGAATAAATCTCATTTTGGCACCTCAGCATAAATCTGGTGAATATCCTATTGCAATCCTCCCCTAAGACCTCCCCTAAACTCCCTGCTGTTGGAAAACAGATAAGAGCCCTCAAGACAAAGACCCAGCACAGGCTCTCTCTGGAGCACACCCACACCTCTTTTCCCTCTCAGATGCACATCTTTAATTTTCTCTCCTAAACTGTAAGGGTCCTCACAAGACCTGCAACCAGGGGAGCTACAGGCCGTGGTAGCTCATCCCAGGCTAACGCCCTGAACCTTTCTCCAAAGCCCTTTTTTCTTTGACTTTTCAGTGAGCTCACAGCAGCCCTGCCTTGGCTCAATCCTTTCCTATAACATTTTTGGAGAGCCAAAGCAGAACACCATTTAGTCTCTCTCCTGTTGCTTCTTCTACCCTAAACCTTCTACCTTACCCTTCTTTGTTCCATTTTCCCCAGCTTTAGTAAACATACTCTCAAAATTATCTAGACTTGTCTTGTGAAATCTTTCCTGCACAAAGTCAAGAACCTGCACACTACCAACCAGCCTGAGGCAGACCTGCTCTGGGCTTGGTCCCTTTCTAGTAACAAAGATCCCACACATTCAGTACCCAATGTGCTTCTCCCCATCACCCTAAAATACCCCAAGATCATTTCTATTTCCCGCTTCTCAGGCTCCACATTAAACATACCCTGTGTTTTCAGCTTAAAAAAAAAAGACTTCTTGACTCATGACAACTTACATCACCCTGAAAGTAAAGGAAAAATTATCCCACACTACCCACTTTTAATACAGATCTTTGCTGTATCAGGAGAATAAACAAGCCAAAAAAGTGATAATTAGTTGTAAATTCAGGCAAGCGAGGTTTATGGAATGTGAACCGTTTGGATAATCAGCTAGGGTGGTGCCATGAAGTGGTAATTAATTTGTTTTTTTTTCCTTGAAATGTTTTACTTAATTAAGGGAGGTGCTGATTTATATACACTTGTCCCTTAGGGATGGTCTGTAAGGCAAGAGAAAATTCCAACTGTCTCCTTGCCACGTTTCTCTTCGAATTATTTCATTACATATAGACACGCTTTTGCAACACTGATGGTGACAGATCCTGGAGTTATTAGCTCATAAATATTGGGTGGGGGAGCTGGGGACACACACTTAATGGGAAATGTTCTCCTAATCAAAAGAATATTTCAAGCTGTGACAATGCAGGCCAAGAGAGGGAGAGGGAGCCACTTTTTCTTCAAAGACTAACGGGATGCTGAAACCAGCCCAGCACCTGCGGCTCTGTCTGCTTCTGAGTCAGCTGGGCTTCTCTCAGCTTGCAGAGGGTGGAAGTCAGAAGGATTTGGATTCAGTCTTGGTTCCATCACAACTCACTTTGAGTTGATAGTAGCTAAGCTTTTTCTTTCATTTATTCAACAAATATTTATTGAACACTGATTATGTGCTAGGCACTGTGGCACATGCTGGGAATATAGTGGTGAACAAAACAGGCTTGTTTCCTATCTTTTTGGAACTCATAGTCTAATGAAAGACAAATAATGTAAACAAAAGAATAAATAGCTCATAATCACATGCTTACTCTATGATCAAGCAGTTCTACTCCCAGGTACCTACCCAAGAGAAATGAGTGCATAGCTGCCAAAAGACATGCATCAAAATGTTCATAGCAGCCTGGCCAGGTGTCTCAGTTGGTTGGAGCATCATCCTGTACACCAAAAGGTTGTGGGTTTGATCCCCAGTCAGGGTGTGTATGAGAGGCAACCTTTCTCTAAAGTCAATAAACATATTTTTGGGTGGGGATTTTTTTTTAAGTGTTCATAGCAGCATCATTTAATAGCTTCAAATCAGGAACAGCCCTCAGGTTCATCATCAGAAGAATGGATAAACTGTGGCACATTTAAATAATGGAATACTACACAGCAATAAAAAGAACAAACTACTGTGGTGTGCGTTCACATGCAAAAACATGGATGAATCTCATTGCAGACAATGATGAATGAAAGAATTTGGACAAGAGTGTAAACCATATGATTACATTTATAGAACATTCAAAAGCAGGCAAACTTAACCTAATCAATCAATGATGAAATTAGAATAATGATTACCTTTAGGGGGAAGAGGCAGAGGGAGCTTTCTGGAGTGTTGGAAATATCTTATGTCCTATTATTGGAAGTGGTTATACACATACATATGTATATACGTATGTAAAACATTCACATACCTTTTATGACAGTATATAATTATAACTGTTCTATGTTATTATCAGTTATTGTTAATTTCTTACTGTGCCTGATTTATCAATTAAACTTTGTCATAAGTATATATGTATAGGAAAAATATAGGGTATATAGGGTTTGTTTGTATGCGCAGTTTCAGGCATTCACTGGGGTGGGGTGGGGTGGGTCCTGGAATAATCCCCTGCAGATAATGGGGGACTACTGTACTACTCAGCATTAAGAAGCAATTGATACCTGCAACAACTTGAATGAATCTCAGATGCACTGTGTTAAGTAAAAGCAGCCAGATGCAAAAAAGTTCCCTATTGTGTCATTACAGTTTTAAGGCATTCTGGAAAAGGCAAAACTATGGTGATGAAGAACAGATCAGGGGTGCCCACATCGGTGTGGCTGGGTTGGTTGGGCATCATCTTACAAAGTGAAATGTTGCTGGTTCAAATCCTGGTCAGGGCACAGGCCTAGGTTGTGGGTTCTGTCCCTAGTCAGGAGTGTGTATTAGAGGCAACCAATCAATGTTCCGCTCTCACATCAATGTTTCTCTCCCTCTGACAAAGTATCAAGTTTCTTGAAAACACATGCAGAATTCTTAGCTCTCTGCTTTTTATGAAAAATATGCTAAATATAGCCTGACCAGTGTGGCTCAGTTGGTTGGGCAACATCCAGCAAAGTCCAAGATCACTAGTTCGATTCCTGATCAGGGCAGATGCCTGGGTTACAGGTTTAGTTCTTGGTGCGTGCACGCTGTTTTGCTCTCACATCGATGTTCCTCTCCCTTTCTTTTTTTTAATATTTTATTTCTTTATTTTTAGAGAGAGGGGAAGGGAAGGAGAAAGAGAAGGAAACATCAGTGTGTGGTTGCGTCTCACATGGCTCCCAGTGGGGACCTGGCCCACAACCCAGGCATGTGCCCTGACTGGGAATCGAACCGCGACCCTTTGGTTCACAGCCCGTGCTCAATCCACTGAGTTACAACAGCCAGGGCTCTTCTCCCTTTCCTTCTCCCTCCTTTCCCCTCTTTCTAGAATCAAAAATAAAAATAAAATTTATATATATAAAAAAAGGACAGATCAGGGGTTTCCAGGGGCTCAGGGTAAGGGGAGGGTCTGATTACAAAGGGGAAGCATGAAGGAATTTGTAGGGGACAATGGGCTGCCTTAGAAGCAGATCCAAAAACAAGGATTCCTATGCAAGTATTTTGTGAAGAAAGCGCTCCTACAATAAACTCAACATGAAGCAAGGAGAAGATGGGGAGGAGAAAAGGGCCAGCAAGAATGCGATTTCAGGCAGAGTCTGGGTCTCAGATTAATTCCACGGGAGTTGAGGAATGTGTATTTCACCTCAGAGTTTGCTCCTGGAGGCACAAGAGCTGGCTTTCCTACTCCTGTACAAGTTGATCCAAGGCCAAGGCCCATCCTGGGGGGAAACTCCAGGACACTTCTGGGTCCCTGCATGTGCAGTTGAATGGCTCCAATTAGCCCAGGGCAATCCTCCAAAAAAAGTCTCATGTGCGCTGTCAGAAAAAAGCATCCAGAGCTGGGAACGGAGGTGCAGAAGTGGGGAAAGGATCTGAGGGGATCTGAGTGTGATTCCACTCCACAAACTGTACAGCATCTACCACATATTTGCTCCCAAGGCTAGAAAGGGTCAAACTTGATAGATGACCCTGTGATATAATAGCCAGACAATCTAGGTTTTAATCCTGAATTGAATTAGCTGTGTTACCTTAGGCAAGTTACTTTACCTCTCTGAGTCTGTTCTCATCTGTAAATTAGGCATGACAGTATATCTCTGTCTCAGGGTTATTATAAGAAAGAATCTAACTTAGGCCTTGACTGGGTGGCTCAGTTGGTTTGGGGTGTCATCTGATACAACAAAACCTGGTCAGGGGACATACCTAGGTTGTGGGTTTGATCCCAGGTCCAGGTGCATACAAGAAGGCAACCAATTGATGTTTCTCTCTCTCCCCCTTCCTCTCTCTCTAAAGCAATGAAAAAATGTCCTTGGGTAAGGATTAAAATAAAATGTTAATGTAAAAAATGGGGGCTATAATTACTAAAATGTTTACAATACTTGGACTCATGGTTTCACTTCTAGGATGTGATTCTAGGGAAATAATTTGTGATGTATAGTAGGAAATTAAAAACAACCCAAATGTCTGTCTAACAAGGGAGTGATCAGTAAGTTGATGAAATAGTGACCAAATTGTATATTCACTATACACTCAATTACAGGGAAGAAAAGACTAGGAAAGGCAGAAGTAAAAGTTAACAGCCATTCTTTCTAGGAGGTAAGATTATGGGCAACTTTTTATCTTCTTTCTACTTTGCTATAAAATTTCCCCAGGGCACATTGATTACTTTTCTACTTAAAAAAAAAAAAAAAAAAGATATTTCTTGAAAAGGAATGACAGAGATACCTTGTCCTGTAAGAAAAAAATGTATCCTTGTGGGGGTGGAAACGTGAGAAGAGCAGATCATTTCTGGCTGATGTGGGGGAGGCAAAGCCAGGACTGAGGATGGGGCACCAGTTGTCAGCTGAATGTAAGGAAGAACTCCATAGCGGGTAGAGCTGTCCTGTGGTGGACAGGCTGTTTTAGGTGGGAGAGAGCTCCCTGTGGCTAGGGGTATTCAGGCAGAGAGCAGATGATTCCTTTCAACAGTGTCATAGAAGAGATTCAAGTGTCTGAAGGAAGACTGGAACAGCTGGGGAACATTTCAGCCTGAGAAGCTAGGGAAGTGTGAGTGACAGTAGAATTTCAGCCTGTGGGGCAACGTGGCAGAGAGAGGATTTTGTCCAGAGAGGGAAGCTTGGTTGGAGGATTGGGGTCCTTCCAGGCTGGGTGCAGGAATGTCCTGGGAGGCCCATGGTACCTTAGGCTTTCAGTCCTGGAGTCTCAGAGGCTTGGGAGGATTTGGGAGGGGCTCTGAGTGTGGGCTGCTAAACTTGAGCTGCCTTCCCCATCTTCAAGAGTGGAGGTCATGCTAGGACCCTGGGGAAGTAATCCTCCAGGTCAATCCCTGCCAGTCCTACCCTTTGGCCAAGCAGAAGTTCTTTTTAAAAGTATGCATCCATTACCTCCTTTCAGTCCCACAGAAACACAAGAGACCAATATCACAGATTAGGAAGTTTGGGCTCAGAGAGGTGGCAAGACTCACCTGAGTTCACCATCTGGAAAGTGGCAGAACAAAAACTCCAACACAGATCTGCCCGCCTACGTGGAGTGACACCTCCCACCTTACCGACAGCCACAGATGGCTCAAAGCCAGCCAGCCAGCCAGACAGACAGACAGCGACTGCACTGCCATTTCTGCCCTCAGCCCAGGCTGTAAGACCTGCACCTGGCAGCGCATAGGAGTACACAGGATCACCTGCGTCACATGCCCTTGCTCATTTTGTCCTTGGATGGGCTAAGGGGATATGAGCAAGGCACCAATCCAAACTAGACCATGTGCTTCACGTGTTAAATCTTATTCATCTTCCTGTGAGATAGACACTATTTCCATTTTTCAACAAGTCTACATGAGCATCAATCATAACATATACCATTACTTTATCACAACCAACAAAGAATAAATGCTACTGATTAAAAATATGGCATACCATTAATTGTAAGATAGAACCCAATTTCAGAGATGTGAAATGTGAAAAACTGTGCATCTTAGGATCCATAAAGTTTGGCATGTCCCATTTTGCATATAAAAACACCAAAGCAACGAGAGTTCATGTTTTACCTGAAATTACATAGCTAATAAGGAGCAGAACCAGGATTCAAACCTGGGTCCATCTAATTCCAAAGCCTGGCTCTGAACCCCCTGCAGAATAATCTGCTGAGTGTTGCTGCACAGGTTGAACACTGAACTGTGTATGATGCCCCTGGAAATTGCGCAGTGTCCACCTTGGGCAGCTGTAATTGGCTGTCCCACACTTGTTCCACTGAGCCCAGCTGAAGTGGTAGGGTTAGAATGATGAAGAACATTCATTCCAGGAGGGCTAGGGATATACCACAAGCCAAGGCACTAGGGTAGGAAAAGCATGAAGCATAGACTAGAAATCAGCAGGACTGTGGCAGAGAATGTACACTGGGAAACCCAGAGTTATGAGTCTGTAGATGAAGTGGTCTTGAATAACAGGCCACCTGGGTCGAAAATGTTCTCAACCTCTCCCCAGGTCCTCCAGGGTTCAGTTTCTGGCATTTCTAATTACCTGGTGCCAGATGACAAAGCAGGCTCCTTAAGCCTCACCCTGCTCTAAAATCTAAGACCATGTCCACTGCTGCTCTCGTTTCTGGGGAATCTTCCTGCAGTCTGGCAGAGATCAGACATCCAGCTCTCCCACTGATTGTCTGGGTTTGCAGCTGGACTGCTGATATTTCTGTCATGATCCACCCCGGTGTCTTTCCCCACCCCCAATACCACTGGGTGAGTTTTATCAAATGTAAGAAATGGACACTTGTCAAAACACATGATCTTAGAATGTGTGATGCCTAGAGAGGTTTTAGGATGGTCCCTCCCTGATTTTAGGATGGTATTCTGGATGTCCACAAGGTTTGGGAAGAAAGCTGATGAAATTTATTTCTGATCTTTTCTTCCACTCTCCATCTTAGCCAGTCTGCACATTACAGGCTGCTTGGCTGGGCAAGTTTAAGCAGCAGATATGTTTGAGGGTGAGTGGTATTACTCTGCCCTGCCTCAACTCCCCGCTGGGCGGAGGGTCTGTTCATCTGCAGCCCAGGGCCTCAGGAACAGGGAGGGTATGGCTACATCTGTGGGTGCCACAAGACCAGAGAAGGTCCAAACAAAAAGGCAGTTTAGCACACTTGCCCCTCACTCTCTCCCTGGGACTTCACATTCCCACCAGTCACAGCCACTGAGTATAAGTGACAGAAACCCAGTCCACACCGGCTGTAATGGTCAATTTGACGTGTCAGCTTGACTGGGTGAAGGGATGCCCAGATAGCTGGTAAAACACTGTCTCTGGGTGTCTGTGAGGGTGTTCACAGGATTGATTAGCATTTGAATTGGTGAGCTGAGTAAAGTAGATGGCCCTCCCCAATGGGGTGGGCATCAGCCAATCTTCTGAGGAACCAAACAGAACAGAAAGTGGGAGGAAGGGGGAATTCACCTTCTGCTTGAGCTGAGGGAATTGCACTTTGCTCAATGGCCCTCTTTGGACCTAGAGGTCTAAGTCCAGGATCAAGTACGGCTTTTCAGTAGGAGTCTGGAAAACATGGCCTGGGCCCTGCAGGGAGGTCCAGAGGGACCACGCCGCTCTCCTTCCCCCACAGCCTTCCCTCTCTCAGCATCACCCCGTGACCAGACACAGACCACCCCATTCCCCAAAAATACCTTGAAAACAAGTAGTCATGTGTAACCAGCTCTTACTGAGGGGTTCTGTGATAATGGAGAAGTTAGAATCCAAAATAAGAAGCACTTAAAACTGAGCGCTGGTCATTTCTGTTTGTAAAAGATCTTCGAATTAGAACTCCCTGGGCCCAGGACTCCAGTCGGTTATGAACTTAGGGCCCTGGGGTCACAGCCTCTCCAGTTCCAACCCAGCCACATCTGCCAATGGCAATGTTCTTTCCTGTAAGCCTGGGGAAAACCCTCAAAATCTTTCCAGGTTGCTACCACAACTGGATCAGATGTATCATGTGAGATAAAACCATTAAAATCTAAACTTTAGACCCTAAATCAATAGATCGTAGGGAGGAATGCTCAAGCTCCAAACTACTTTAAATCCGACAAAATAACTGAAACTTCACAGAAGACCTTTCAGACAGATGACTAAACAAAATGTTACAAAGATTCCAGGAATTCATTCACCAAGTCCCTGGGGGTTTCCTCTAAGCTCACAAAAATAGCCAATGCCCATCTGATGCCATCTGTCAACAACTAGTTAACTTATGGCGTTGGATGGCTGCAATCCCTAATGGTGGCAGTTGTGCCCCCAGAGCAGCCTGAGTGTAGATCTGTTGTCCCTGTTCCTGCCACAAGCACTGGAGGATTCGAATGGCTGCTTGATGTTCCAAGACAGTTAAACAAACAAAGGCATCATGTCTGTTTGCTCACGTATCTGTCCTCGACCGAGCCCTGGCGGAATTGGAAGAAACTCCCTTCACTTTTCCAAAGAGGCAGTGCATTTCTCTGAATGTCTCTGTTATTATTATTGATTTCCCTGGGTTTCTTTATGGCCAGAAATAAGGAATCCAATTTGATTAGGGACTAATTTAGCCTCCAAGGCAAGACGTGTCAATACAACAGATGAGAATCGTGCAGAAGCCAATTTGGTTAGAGTTGATCGAGCACATTCAGAGTGGTAGCAAGGTCCACCCTCACCCTTCCGGTGCCCCTTCCAGTCGTCAGCTGCCTCCCTTCTTTCTCTACTGATTCGCAACTCAGATATGGGCCATAAAGTAACACGCAGAAGGCATTTCCAAGGCTTGGACATCCCACACCCTCATATCTGAGCCCCCATAACCCCAACCTCTCTCAGAAGTGGGAAGGGGTACTGTCAGACAAACTTGGGTTCAAATCCTACCTCTACTATTAATACATATTGTGCGACCACGGACAAGTCATTGCTCTGAGCCTCATTTCCCTCACCTGTAAAATAAAGATATTAAATTGGCACCCTTTAGGTTGCAATGACAGCAACCCTGCCTCATCTTTGGCCTCTCAAACCCTCACTTCCTCCCTCCAAAGTGCCACATCTCTTGCCCAACTGCCTACTAGCCCAAGCTACTCTCATGGCTGAACTCTCCTGCCCTTTATTCTTCCCCTTTCAGGTCTCCACTTAGGAGTCACCTCTTACAGGAAGCTTTCTTTTGCCCCCTCCCTCCCCGCCCAAGCTGTGTCCAGGGCCCTAGCTCTGGACCCCACAGCCCCCGGTGCTCCCATCACAACCCTCATGTCTCTGCCTCACGATTGTCTGCCTCCCTATTAGACTATGAACCCTGGGAAGGTGAAGGCCTGGGATCTCTGTTGTCTCTGTATCCTCAGTATCGTGCCCAGAGCAGGCATTCAATGAACGAGTCACTGTTCTGGTTACTATTGCTGTGTAACAAATTACCCAAAAACTTACTGGCATGTAACTATTTAATGAGGCTCAAAGATTCTGTGGGTCAGGACTTCAGACAGGGCATGGTAAACATGGCTTTTCTCTGCTCCACGTTGTCTGTGACCTGGGCCGGGAAGACCTGAGGCTGGGAACTGGAGACGTCACCCCTGATACCTCTGGAAGTTAACGTTGGCTGCTGGCCAAACCCTTACCTTGGACTTTGAACCCTCACAGGTGGCCCGTCCCTAGGCCTGGGCTTCCTCACAGCGAACTCGGGGTGATGAGACTTCTGACTCGGCAGTTCAGCACGGCAGTGCAAGCGTTCCGGGGAGCGAAGAGGAAGCTGCGTTGCCTTCTAAGACAAGCCTCAGAAGCCACGCAGAGTCACTCCCGTTGTCCCCAAGGAATATACAGACATGTTCTTAAACTGTTCTACTTTTCCCTCCAGCTTCCACTTAGGATGTAGAAAGCTGGAAAGAGTACCATATCCACCTTTACAACAACAACAAAAAAAAACCAGATAAGCTGCAATTTTATAACTTGTCTTGAACCTATCAGAGAGCTATGATCACAGGGTAAAGAAATGGCCTGAAATCTAAAGAAACACAAGTACCTCCAAGGAAGATGGGACGTGAGCAAGGGCTCACGAAAGGCAGATACCAAGTACCGTACAAACTAAGTATTCAAGTAAAAGTAAGTAAGAACTCAAGTAAAAATTTTAACAAGCTTCTAAGGCTGAGTGTGGGCTGGTACAGGGCTATGGATCCCCTGGGAGCAGCAGACACATGGGGAATTGGCACCCATTCCCATTCACAGGCCCTTCACTTCAGACTGCACTGGGTGCTGTGAGGGAGAGAGCTGGGAGTAGGGCAAGAGATCAGAGAAAACCTGTCTTGTGGTGCAGGCTAGAGCGGGAGAAGTAGGAAGAAAAGCTGTAAGACACTGTGGAAAAGACAGCAAATCCTGTCACCTTCGGTGCCCACTGCAGTTGGGGAGAGAATAGAAAACCCCTATCATGATGAGGGAGGGGCTGAATTGCAGAGAAGGCCCTACCCCAAGACCCAAAGACACAGCACCTATCTGAGACCAACTTTCCCACACACTGTATTTTTCGGACTACAGTATAGGAGGTACATCCACACCCCCCAAATTTGGGAAGAATAATGGTTGTTAATGCTGCTGTTGAGTTCTGTTTACATTTACATTGGTGAAATATCATGTTATTTATGTTATTAAATATTTTACCACATTTTTTGCTTCAAAATTCCTTTCCCTATTTCCCTCATCTGAAGCCTAGGCGCATCTTATGGTCCGAAAAGCATGGTACCTTCTACCCCTAGGCTAGCGAGTACCAAATGACAGATAGCAGTAGTACGCTGCAGGAGGAGGGGAAGGGCACGCACAGAGAACCAAGGTGCAGGACCGCGGGCCAAGTTTAAAGCTGAGGATAGAACAGAATCACAGTGGGGGGGGGGACCTTCCAGCAACCCAGCTCCCACCCCAAACACAAAGCAATGCTAGAGGACTGAAGGCTGTGGTGCACAGAAGGGAGCCATAGTAACAACAAAACTCAATCCCAGCTCAACTCCTGTCTATATTGACTCAACCCCCTATGCTAAAGACCTGGCAAAAGGAAAGGCATGATCATTTCCAGGCATAAACACTATTTACTTTAATCTCTACTGTCCTGCACAAGATGTCTAGCTTTCAACAAAAAAATTAGAGGACACATAAAAAGCAAAAGAAAATAACATACTGTCAAGAAATAAAGCAATCAACAACCAGATTTAGATGTGGCTCAGATGATGAAAATATCATGCAAGGACAAATAACTATAATTTAAAGAACTATGATTATTATTCCTATGTTAAAGTCTCTAATGTAAAAGTAGACAGCATTCATGAACAGATGGGGGAATTTCAGCAAAGCGGTGGAAACTATAAGGAAAAAATCTAATGGAAATACTAGAAATAAACAGCACAGTAACAGAGATGAAGATTATCTCAGATGAGCACATGAGTAGAGTTAACACAGCCAAGGAAAGAATCAGTGGACTTGAAGACAGGTCAGTAGAAATTATCCAAATTAAAACACAGAAAGGCGGTTCAAATCCAAGTCACGGCACAAAAAACAAAACAAAACAAAACAAAAAAACAGAAAGGAAAAAGCCAAAACAAAGCATTCGAAAGCTGTGAGACAATGTCATGGGATATTATGGAATCTGGGACAATATAACATGCATGTAATCAGAATCCCAGAAACAGAAGAATAAGAGAATAGGGCAGAAGAAATATTTGAAGAGATAATGGCTGAGAATTTTCCAAAATTAATGATGGACACCTAACCACAGATTCAAGAAGTTCAGAGAGCACTAAGCAAGGCAAAAAGCAAGAAACAGACAAGGAAAAAAACAAAAACCACACAATCCTAGACACATTACATTCAAACTAGTGAAAACCAAAAGAAAAAGAACAATTTGAAATCTTGAAGGCAGCCAAAGAAAAAACGGCACATTACATTCAAAGGAATAGAGGTAAGAATTACAGCAAACTTCTCATCGGAAATTATGCAGAGCAGAAGATATGTTTGAAGTGCCGAGCCCTGCCCTGGCAGGGTAGTTCATTGGTTAGAGCGTCATCCCAACATGCCAAGGTTGAGGATTCAATGTCAGGGCACATACAGGAGGCAACCAATGAATGCATAAATAAGTGGAACAACAAATCCATTTCTTTCTTCCTCTCTCTCTCTCTCTCTCTCAAAAATAAATTAATAAAATGCTGAAACTTTCAATTTTAAAGTTTGGAGCAGAGTGACATCTTTAAAGTGCTGGGGAACAAAAGTCAACCAAAATTTTATACCCAGGGAAAATGTCTTTCAAAAGTTAGGAAAAAATATAAGACCTCTTCAGTCACAAAATCAGAGAATTAAATACCAGTAAACCTGCACCGTAACATGTGTTAAAAGGAGTTCTTCAGGCAGAAGGAATGTGATACCAGAAAGAAAATTGTATCTACACAAAGAAATGAAAAGTGCTAGAAATGGTATAAATGAAGGCAAATATAAAATTTGTTTCACATTTTAATTATTTAAAAATATTTGACTATCTGAAGCAAAACAGTAGATATATGTTTATAGTATTTGTAAAAATGAAAAGCATGACAAGAGTAACACAAAGGATGGCAGGGAAAATTAACTATATTGTCATAAGGTCCTTACACATGTAAAGATGTATAATATTATTTAAAGTTAAACTCTGACATATTAAAAATGCATATTATAAACACTAGGACAACCACTAAACTCCCCACAGTACCCTCTCAAGAGATATTCATTTAGGATCTACTATGTGCTAGATTCCAGGCCCAGTCCTGTGATATAAGATCCTTTTGGAGCTCATAGCTAGAGAATCCAGTGGGTCCGTGATAACAATGGTGACAAGCACCTGGCACAGAGGTGACACAGAGGAGGCATCAGTGAATGTGGATTTCCCAGTGGTTTATTTCACATTCTTAGTACTTTATCTTGTCTAGGCCCTTCAGGTTATAAAAAAAGGACAGAAGGACAGATGTCACAGGTTCAGTGAGACTTTTCCTGTTGTCCTGATTGCAAAAGGACCCAGGGCAGAAGACAAAAGGGTACCAAACTCCTTTTTTAAGACAGCTAGCAATATGAAGGGGGAATCATCTTGGAATTTACTAAGGGACAACCAGACTAGCTCTCCTACCCTCAACTGACCCTCTCTGAATAAGCAGGAGATTGGAGGGTAGGTATCTTTGGGACTGGGTGTCCCATGCCTGAGGAAAAGGGGGCAGATGGTACTATGGCTTTTCCCTCCACTGGGAAAGGAAAGGGACTCCTATTTCCTAGTTCAAGCCAAATGAGGGTGCTCCTAGAGAAATCTCAGAAGTTGAGGATGTCATTTAGGAGGAGAGACCAGTATCCCATTCCAGTTGGGTGCTGCTTGGGCCCACCTGCTCTTGGTGGCTCTCATAGTGGGAGAATAACTGGGGAGGGATAGCCAGGGTGAGAGGGGACCTGCGGAACAACCTGCACCCCAGTGTCTGGATGGCAAGGGTATGCGGGGCTTCTGGAACCCAAGAGGACACCATGGAAGGAAGATATCGTACAGGGCTGCTGGCCAGGTGAGGGGGCCCAGAGCAAAAAGAGAGTAAGCAATGGGTGTGGAAGATGGCAAGTTGGAGCCAGCTCTGGGAATGTTTCCATTGGCCATCCACCTACACCTTATGCAAGAGCCGCCATTTGGGCACCATGACACAGAAGTCCCTAGTGGCCAGTCAGGGATGGCCTGAGGAGTGGCATTGGCCATCAGGGGGGGACTCCAACAAGAAGCCGTTGGATGAGAGACCCTCTCTCTGTCCTTGCCCACCTCCTCTTCTCACACTCCTCCCTCAGGCCTGGTCAAGCCCGAGCTTTAGGACAAGAGTGTTAACTCAGAGGCAAGGTGGAGTGTTAAACTGGGTCAGCCTGGCCCAGACTTCCTCATTTTCCAAAGTGGCCAGCAGTCCATGGGAGCTGCCCGATGTATCCTAAAGGGACAAGGAAGCAAGAGTCCACAGAGCAGAGCTGATGGCAGCAACTGTAGAAGAAAGTCACTCGCATTTGTACCCAGATGAGTTCAGACCGTCCAATAAACCAGAGACACAGAGAAGCAAAGCCAAGGCAAGAGTGTTCACTTCCAAATCCACGTTCCTTATCTGCTTTGAATTCTCTTTGGTCCCCATGACGGCTTTAAAGCCATAGCTTCTTCAGGATGAGAGTTGCTGTTATGGGTTGAATTGTGTCCCCTACAAAAAAGATATGTTGAAGTCCTAACCCCTAGCCCTCAAAATGTAACCCTATTTGGAAATAGGGTCCTTGCAGATGTAATTAATTAAGATGAAGTCATAGTGGAATACAGTGGGCTCCTAATCCAGTGTGACTCTGTCTCTGGGAGCCCAAAGTGCTAGATCTGCCTGAAGTCATACACTGTTTCCAGGGGGTCAAGTGTTTCCAGCTTCCCTCAGGACCACTGTATGCGTGACTTATGGATGCATTGCGAAAGCTACCATTTGTGTAAAAAGGTGGGGGTGGGGAGGAAAATAAGACTATATATTTGGTTTTTCTTACATTTACGTAAAGAAACTCTGGAAGGAGACACAAGAAAGTCAAATGTGGTGGGTGATGAAAACTGGGTAGCTGAGAGAGACATGGAAGTGAGACTTCTTTCACTGTGTGTCTTTTTGATTTTTCAATCCATAATTGTATAAATCTGGGGTGCTTTTTCCAGTGACACCTAGCAATTCTCCAAATCTCAAGGGACACTAAACTGTCCTACAGTTTAGCTCTACTCTGACACTACCTGGAGATCATGTCACCAAAAAGGGACCGCTGAGTGGGCTGCCTCAGGTCAGGCTTTGGTGTGTGGGTTCTTGACTTCATGCAGAAAAAAATTCACAAGATGAGTCCAGGTGACTTTGAGAGTAATTATTAAAGCTGGGGACAGTGGAATATGGAAGGATTTAGGATAGAAGAAGCAACGAGAGAGAGCCTAGGCAGGGCTGCTTTGGCTCACTGGGAAGTCAGAGGAAGGGGGCCTTGGAGACAGGTTCAGAGGGTTAACCGACGATGAGCTGCTGCTGCCCATTGCTTCCCTGGCTGCAAGTCTCTTGGGGACCCTTAGAGTTTAGGAGAGGCACACCTGAGAGGGAGGAAAGGTGTGGGCAGGATCCCAGAAGGGAGAGTGTGCCCTGGGTCCTTTCTCCTGGGAATTTTAAAGGCTGGGAATTTAGGGGAGGTCTTAGGGGAGGATCACAATAGAATATTCATCAGCTTTATGCTGACGTGCCAAAAGGAGATTTATTCCCCTGACTTCATCTGTCCTTGAGTGTGGTTGGCACAAATGGCACTAATTGGATTTCTGCTATCTCCCTGAGTGGGGTGATTTAGGCTACTTACCCTCTGGTTGGGGAGGAGTGCAAACCATTTACTTTTATGTGTCCTAGGTTAGGGAAGACAGGATTTTGCTATTTACTAGATGGTCGTAAACTGCTTGGCCATTTAACTCTCTGTCTCAGTTTCCCTGTGCCACTTGTCCTGGTTTATTTGGCTGGTCTCAATAGCAGCAGATCCCACGGGTTAAGGGTTCAGCCCCACAAGACTGTCCCCACTTCAGACATCAGTCTCAAGTCCAGGTTTTTGCCTGTGTTTCTGAACAACCAAGTATAAATCAGAGGTTCCCATGACTTCCTCTTCAGGTTTGATTAATTTGCTGGAGCAGCTCAAAGAAACATTCACTTACACTTACCAGGTTATTATACAGGATACAGATGCAGAGCCAGATTAGGAAGTACATAGAGCAAGGTCCAAAGGGTCCTGACGGCAGAAGCTTCTGTCCACAAGGAACTGGGGTGTGTCACTCTCCTGGCATGTGGGTGTGCTCATCAACCCAGAAACTCATTATGTTGTTCAAGAGATTTCAGAGCTTAATTTCCAACCCCAACCCCCTTCTGAGAAGAGGGTGGTGAACCAGAAAGTTCCAACCCTCTAATCACTTGACTTTCCTTTTTTTTAAATATTTTTAATTACTTATTTTTAGAGAGACGGAAGGAAGGGAGAAGAGGGGAGGAACATCGGTCAGATGCCTCTCACCAGGGACCAGGTCCGAAACCCAGGCATGTTCCGTGTCTGGGAATCAAACCTGCAACCTTTCGCTTTGCAGGATGACACTCAACCAACTGAGCCACATTGGTCAGGGCTAATTGCTTGGTCTTTGTGGTGATCAGCCCCATCCTGCCAGGTTTTCCAAAAAATCACCTCATAAACATAATGAACTCAGGTGTGGTTGAAAGGGGACTGTTATGAATAAACCAAGACATTTTTATAGCTCTTTTCACTTAGGAAATTCCAGGAGTTTTAGGTATGAAATCAAGATCAAACATATGTTTCTTACTATAAATCACAGTATCACAATAACTCATTCTAAATAATTGAATAGCAAGCGTAGCCACAGTACAGAGGATGAGGAACGAGCTGAGTCTGCAGGGCTGAGTTTGTTGTTTATTGTGCGGGCAGTAGGGAGCCATGGAAGGATCTAAGAGGGGGAGGAGGTGTGTGGGACATGACCAGACTTGTCAGTGGCTAGTATACAGGGTGATTTACAAGGGGCTGGAGAGCAGCCCTGAGACTGCAGGTGTGATCAATGGAAAAAGTACATGGCCACTGATCCGGGGCAGGTGGAGCAGAGTTGGAGGGGTTGGGGGGCGATCAGAGAGGTGCGGGCTGGGGAGTAATAGGTGATAAGAAAACCAGAAGGCAGAGCTAAGGAGGCCTCCACTGTGGGGCTGGGGTGGGGGGGTGTCAGCCAACCCAGAAGAGATGTGGGCATCACACCCTGAGCTGCACCCAGCTGTGCTAGCCCCTAAGAAACCCCACTCCCTCTCCAGCAGCCAGTCATTATTCTTCCTGTGTGCAGCCCCCTAATTGCTGAGAGATGAAGTTCCTGAGTCTGCCCTCTTGCCATGGCTGACAAATGCCTGTCTGATCAAGAGCCAGGATGTGGGGAAGAGGACAGATGGGGTGCTGTGCAGCTTCCCTACTCCCAGATTCCCTAGGCCCTGCTGTTCCCAGGGATTTGGGGAACAAACAAAACTCTCTGCTTAATGAGACAGCCCAGTCAGCCGTCACACAAGGTCAGTGCACTGTGTCAAAGGCAAACCCAGCAGCAGGGATCCAGGCCAGGATCCAGGCCAGGATCCCTGGAGCCAGAGCAGGCAAGGGTGGGGAGGGCTCAGCAGAAAGAACATGGACCCAGTGCAGTTAAATCTGAACTGTAAATCGCCATACCTCTCTGATCTGCAATTTCTTCACCTAAATGAATAATGTTCTGTGTGGCAGATGTTACAAGTTAACAGCTTCACACCCAGTTGCTCTACTCTTACTAAAAGAACAGCAACTGTTTCATGGTGGGAAAGAAACAGACTACTAGAAAACACTTCTCCAGTTTCCCTTGCAGCTAGGGGCCACCATGTGACCTGGTTTGGGACAATGAGATAAGAGAGAAGCCATGTCTGGATTTCAAAGACAAGATGCCTGGAAGTGCAACAAGAAGGTAAATGCTATACTCTAAGAGTGATAGGGTAGGAAAATCAAAGGCGTCCAAGTCCCTGGTAGGGCCATGGGGCCACCACACCAGCCCGGGGCTGCCATGTCTCGACTTCTAGTTGGGGTTTTAATGACTCTGTGAGGATCGAAGATGAGGCTCTGGACCCTATGAGAGGCTGGGAGCTGAAACTAGCCTCTCCAGATAAAGCAGATGTTGGAAATGAGCTGTTTCTTCCCTGAATGGAGACTGTATAAAAACTGCCAATAACCCTGGACTGCAACCTAGATGTGAGTTCCCTGCTCTGGACCATGGAAGAAAAATAAGTCATTCAAGATAAACTGAAATGAAAATGAACTAAGTAGATGGGTTTGACAGTAGTCTAGACATAGCAGTTGAGGCCATTGCCCAGAATACAACACACAGAGAGATAAAGAGATATGAAATATAAAAGAAGTTGAGATGAAGGATGAAATGAGACAATCCATCATACATCTAATAGGAATTCCAATAAGAGACAATAAAGAAACTTGAGAAAGGCAATGTATGAGAACATATAAGAATTTCCAGAATTGAAGAAAGATCTGAGTCCTCATAGACTTCCAAGTGGGACAAACCAACCCATGCTTTATAGCAGTGAACAACATTAAGAATAAAAGAAAATTTTTAAAGGTGCCAGATGGGAGAAAAAAACAAAGTGCCCTTCAAAGAATCAACAATTAAATGATTAAACATGCTGAGTTCTAATTAGCAAAACAGGAGCCAGAAAAGAGTGGAATATTTCCAAACACAGTGAAAATATTCTTGTTAGCCTACAGTTCTATACCTAGCTAAACTGTCATTAGAGTGAGACTGAAGTAAGCACGCTTCCAGATATGCAAGATTAAAGAAGGTACTCCTCATTGGCTCTTGCTGAAAGTATTATTAAAGGGTGCACTTAGCCCTGACTGGGTTGCTCAGTTTGTTGGAGCATCGTCACGTACACCAAAAGGTTACAGGTTCAATTCCTGGTCAGGGCACATACCTAGGTTGCAGGTTTGATCCTCCATCAGGGTGTATACAGGAAGCAACCAATAGATGTTACTCTCTCACATCAATGTTTCTCTCTCTCCTTCTCCTTCCCTCCCTAAAATCAATAAACTTATCCTCTGGTGAGGATTTTTTTTTAAAAAAAGGTGCACTTGAACAAGAAGGAAAATGAACTCACAAGGAAGAGATGGAATACAAGGTCCAAGGCTTAACAAAGCTTTGATAATGCATGATGACAAATCTAAATAAATTTTTTTAGATTTTACTTATTTATTTTTAGACAGAGGGGAAAGGAAGGAGAGAGGGAGAGAAACATCAATGTGTGGTTGCCTCTTGCACACCCCCTACTGGGGACCTGGCCCCCAACCCAGGCATGTGCCCTGACTGGGAATCAAATCTGCTGCCCTTTGGTTTGCAGTCTGGTGCTCAATCCACTGAGCCACACCAGCCAGGGCCAAATCTAAATAAGTTTTTATTGTAAAAAATAATGCTGAAAAAGTCAGATTTTATAAATAAGATGGAACTAAAATACTAAACAATAACAACAAAGGAGCTGGGATGAGGACATTCAGAAGGAAAGCAATGCATTCTGAGATGTTTTTTTTAATCAACTTTAGATTTTATTAGAAATCTATAAAGCTAAACAAGTATGAAATTCAGGTGTTGTCTCTAAAATAACATCATTAAATTGATTAAAAATTAAAGATGGCCCTCACTGGTGAGGTTCAGTGGGTTGGATGCCATCCCACAAACTGAAATGTTGCTGGTTGGATTCCCAGTCAGGCCACACGCCTGGGTTTCGGGCCAGGTCCCCAGTTGGGGGCGAGCGAGAGGCAACCTATCAATGTATCTAATGCACTTTGATGTTTCTCTCCCTCTCTTTCTGCCTTCCTTCTCTAAAAATAAATAAATAAAATCTTTAAAATAAATAAATAAATAAAAGAAACAGAACAGAAACTTCTTGTAGCCCCACATTACTTCTCACAAAAGGTCTTCCTGGAAGATTTGCGCCAGACCTCATCCCTCCTGGTTTTCAGAGAGGCAAAGCCTGGCTGTAGGGATGGCAACTGAGGAGTGAAGAATTTGTGTCCTTTTTCTGCTACTTTCTGGGCTCCTAGCTGCTGGCCACAGCCTGACAGCAGAGTTGCTGAAACCCTCTGGCCTAATTAAAAAATAAAATCAAAAAAGGAAAGAAACTTTTTTTATTACACTTTCCTAATGGTGGAAAATAGTTTCAGGCATAAAAGAAGCACTCGGCTGGCTACTTCCCAGGCGTCAAAAATTAACGGCCACTACATTTTATTCTGAGGAATTAATGGAAAAATTTACATGGCAGCGTAAAATGTAGGGGACAAGATGAAGGACACAATTCTTCATTGAACTCACTCCCTTGCTTACAGCAAAGACACTGGTTTGGCCACCTGTGCTGACCTGTAGCTGTAGGCCCACAGGAGACCAAGAGGGTTATGGGGGAGCTGGAGGGGCAAATGTGAGGGGGATTGGGTGCAGCCTCTGTGGGAAGGTTCTGAAGCCCTCATTGCATATTCAAATCCTGTCCCCATTCTGCCTTCCAGCCACTTCCTCTGCAACACTCAATCCTCCCTTCCCCCCGAGTGATTGCTGATGGTGAGAACATCAGACTCAGGCTCAGCGGGCCTGGGTTCTGCTCCCCCTATACAGCCATGCGCTTGCTGGGTGTTTGCTTTTGGGGCCTCTGTCTCTCTGTCTTGTGAAATGGCCACATGAATTTGGGATCCCTCCAGATCCTGATATAAAACAAACTTGGTCTTTTGTGTTTACATATAGATATTTAGGGACCTGGGCTTCACAGTCAGGTATAGCTGACCTCAAATCCTAGTTCAGCCACATATCGGCTTTATGGCCTTAGGCAAGTCACCCTCTGAGACCCAGTTTCCATTTTCATAAAATGGGAACAAGAGGGCACCCCAGTGCAGGGTGACTATGAATCTAGATGTCAGTTTGTCCCACCTGCTCTGCCTCTGGGGTGTCCCAAGAAAACTCCGAATGGCATAGGCTCAATACCCTTTTCTTTTTTCTTTTCCTTTCCTTTCTTTTCCTTTCCTTTCCCTTCCTGTCCTGTCCTGTCCTGTCCTCACCCAATGACATACTTATTGATTTTTAGAGAGAGGGGAAGGGAGAGAAATATCAATGTGAGAGATAAACATTGATCAGTTGCTCTCAGGGGCTGAACCCACAACAGTTATGTGCCCTGACCAGGAACTGAGGAATCAAACCCGTGACCTTTTGATTTACAGGATAATGCTCCAACCAACTGAGCCAAAATGGCCAGGGCCCGAGACCCTTTTCTTGTTTCCATAAAAGAGCTCACTCTATAAAACATACCAGTGAGCAGTAAACACTTTATTGAAATCTCTGCAGGAGTGGGCGGGGAGGGTTTATATCACTCACTTCACAGCCAACAAGTGAAAATTCCCTTTGGAGTAAACACCAGTTACTCTCTGGGGAGTGGGATGGAGGTAGCAGAGGGAGCAGGGAGGGTTTTTGAAAAACAATTTACCGTATTTTGCTGTGTATAATGTGCTCCTGTGCACAAGGTACATCCACGTTTTTGTGCGCATTACACATGGGATTATTATGCCCGTGGTATGAAATCATTACGCCCATAATAACGTGCATTCTTATTTTTCCCTCAAAAATCTGGGCAAAAAAGTGCACATTATACATGGCAAAATACAGTAAGTCTGTTTGGAAAAAGCAGCACAAAACTGATTAGTATATCATGTCTGTTCTTGTTCTTTACTTGAAATTTTCCTGAATCCAAATTTTAAATGTTTAAATATTTTTTCGATTTTGGCCCTGGCCAGGCAGCCCAATTTGTTAGAGCATCATCCCAATACACCAGGGTTGCGTGTTTGATCCCTGGTCAGGGTACAAACAAGAATCAACCGATGAACATGTAAATAAACAGAACAGCAAACCGATATTCCTCTCTCTAAAATCAGTAAATAAAATATTTTAAATATATTTATTTTTAAAATAAATATTTTTATTTCAATAATAACAACAATTTATCAGAGGAGCAGTAAACCACACTCTTCCTGGGGTTTCTGTCCGGTTCATAGCCTCGGTGTCCCCCACCAGCTGGCACGTCCTCACTCCTTCTCGGGTCCAGAGCTTTCTCCAGACCACACATGCTGCAGCCTCCTGGACATTGCCCCAGTGCCCCACCTTCCACTCAGGGAGCCCAACATGGACCAAAGCTGCTCCCCACTGCCACCCCCTAATCTCAGCTGTGTGAACCAGCGTCCTGGGTGCTACCCTGGCCTCCCTCCTAGTACAACATCCAACACCAACGATCCCACCTCTGGAACATCACTTAAAGCTGTCCCCTGCTCTCCAGGCCTGCTGCCCCCACCCAGTTCAGGCCCTTGTCATCGCTCACCTCCTCACTGATCATTGTGCAGCTGGAGTGAGCTTTCTACCCGCAGCACCCCTTGTGTGCTCCCACTGCTCCCAGCCTTAAGCTCTGAGGGCTTCAGGACAACACCCACACTCCTCACCTGGCATCGCCACCCTCCAGGACCCAGCCCCCTGGGTGTCTCCAGTCTAACCAGTCACCATTCTGAGGCTGAAGCTTGAGACTCTGATACAACCCAACTGCACAGGAGCTCTGCATGTCCCAGCTCTCTCTTACCACCACACATTTGCCTTGTTGTGCCCTCTTTCGGCATGCCCTTCCCTCTCTCCATTTCTCAGCCTGTGTCCCCAGCTCCAACACTCCCATCTACCTAATCTCTAGACCCTTGGCACATCACTCCTGTCACTCCCAGCCTGACTCAACCAATCAGCAACTCTGTTCAAAAACATGGAATGTATACCTAATGTGTGCCAGATGCACAGCACTGAGTCATACCGTCCCTGTCCTTGAAGAGTGCCCAGTCTAGTAAAAAAGACAGACATAAACACAAATGATTAAAATCCTGTTTTGGCCCTGGCTGATGAGGCTCAGTGGATTGAGTGCCGGCCTGCGAACCGAAGGGTCGCCAGTTCCGTTCCCAGTCTACGGCACATGCCTGGGTTGCAGGCCAGGTTCCCAAGAGGGGGCATGTGAGAGCAACCATGCATCCATGTTTCCCTCTCTCCCTCCCTTCTCTCTCTAAAAATAAATAATAAAATCTTTTTTTAAAATCCCGTTTTGATGATGCTGGGATGAAGGACTCATATGGGAATGGTGGATTCTAGAAGAAACCCTCACACTGCCAGAGTGACTAAAGAAGGCTTCCTGGAGAGGCGAGCTTTGAGTCAGGCCTAGAAGTGGACGAGGTGTTCAGCTGGCAGAGGAAAGGACAGCACAAGAGGCAAAGAACACAGCATCCGCAAAGGCCAGGGTTGCACTTTCCAACAGGGGCCTAGCCCAGCCTTCAGAAGTCTCCTCCCAGTGGCTTCTTTGCCATAAACCTGGGCTGGGAGCTTTTCCAATTCTTCAGAGCACTGCCTAGAGGAAAGCTTTCTATGAGAATGAAGATTTATTTAGTGGGTTGTAAAGTGAATGTCAGGCTGGGATTGGCATAAAGCAGAGCAAAGGCATAATAAAGACACAGGCAGAAGATGGCCATCATCCAGTCCCAGGGACCCTGAGCCAGTAGCTCCTAACTCAGTGTTCCTCCAATAAAGGTGCCTCCCACAAACACAGAGTGAGCGCTGGCTGTTTATGAGCCCGGGGCCAGGTGCTGGGATACAAGAGTGAACAAGACAACAAATGCCATGCTGTCAGTCAGAGACAAGCACATCCCAGGCAGGGACAGGCCAGAGGCTGATGCTGAGACGACTGGAAGCCTGAGGGTAGGGAGAGCCCAGAAGAGGCCCCTAACCCAGCCTGGCTGGATTGTGGGGTGGGGGTGAGGGAGCAGAGTGGGGAGAGGGCAGGCAGATACAGTTTCCAGAAGAGGGCCAGGAAGAGCAAAGAGTGTTTGTGAACATGCTCCTCAGCCATGCCCTGTTCCCCTGGGTGGGGACAGGTCTGCAGTCCTTGGGGTTCCTGACATGGGCCACTGTGGCTCTGCCCCTTCCACCCCTCAGCTCCCTCCCCTGGCAGCTCACCCCAGACCTCCTGCTGCCTCTTGAGTTCTTGTCCCAGCAGACAGGTCTAGCCAGTCTCCTCCTCTGGGGCCCACCTGACCACAGCCTCCTCCATGCTGCCCCTCCCTGCCCACCCATATCTTGTCTGGCACAGAGAGGCCAGAAAACTGCCTAATCAGATTCCCCAACGCATGAGTTGCCCGTCTGCCCTTCTAGTGGGCCCCATCTCTGCCAGCGCTCCCTTTGGAGATCCCCTCTGCTCTCCCTAGTGAGGGAACAATAACCCTCACTTCACCCCCAGGGCTGACAACCCACACAACCCAATAGTTCTTTTTCTCTGTTTCTCATTGCTTTTCTGTTTACGGAGACAGCACAAAGGGTTAAGGCGGGGGTGCAGAGAGTCAGGATAACGGAACTTGCTGAACTGTCTTTTATAAACCCTGAAGGGTGCATCTGGCCCCAATTTTGACTATGCTCTTTATTTCATTTTATTTATTTATTTGACCGTGCTCTTTAGAATGTAGGGTATTTGATGCCTTGCCTGTAACTTTGGCCTCAGTTGCCACTGCTAGGGCAACTGGAAACTGCTCTATGCCTCATATTGGTACATGTGCAAACTAGTTCATTGTCCCATTATCTGCAATTGTGAAAAAACTGGAAACGCTAGTATGTAACAGTAGGGGGAAGTTATAAACAAAAACAGGGGCTGCATCTGCCATACTGTTATTTTCCTAGTGCCTAATGCAGTCCCTGGCACATAGTAGGTACTCAGGAAACATTTGTAGAAGGAAGGAAGGGGGGAAAGAAGGGAAGAAAGGAGAGAAGCAGGAAGGGAAAAAAAGAAAGAATAAACTTTGAAAGGATCTTCCAGAATCCCAGAAAGCAAACCTTCTCCCCTTCAGTGGAGCTAAAGAAGATGCACTTTTGGGGGGGCTGTTATTGTTCATTTCTAAAACTTCCATCAAATGACTCCAAAATTCAATTCCCTCTTGAATGTTGTTTCTTTTTTCATTTTCATCATCCCTCATCTTTTTAACACTCGCTGTTGAATTTCCTGTTCGGAGCGGTTGATTGAATTGTGGCTCTGGGGACTTGCAGCAGTCACTTTAGACACTTAGAGTTCCAATCACGCAGCCACCACGCCAGCCCCCCCTCTAGCTCCAAAGAAACCATCTCTTATGAGAGCCGATTATATTTTTACAGCCAAGAACGCCACACTCTAAAACACGGACTATAAAAATCAGAATTCTCCGTGACTAATGTACGTCCAATGAAAATATAAAATGCCTGCTTAATGGGAGAAGGCTGATTGGAAAATTCCACATGCAGGTGAAGTTCCATGGCTGATGTGATATGGGGCTCAAGACTGGAAAAGGCTGGGAGCTCACCTCTCCAGGGGCCACACCGTCCAATCCCTCAGGCCCCCCCCCTAGGCTTCTGTGCAGAGAGTGGCCGCTAAGGGAGGCAGATGAAGGCGAGCACTCTGGTTGGTTAAGCACCTCCTGTGTGCCAGGCACTGAGCTTGCGGAATCCTGAGAACAACTCTATGAGGTGAAACTTACTCTCACCCATTTGCAGAGAGGGCTTCCTTTGGGGTCTCAAAGGATGAAGAGGAGTTAGCTGGGGAAAGAGGAGGGCCCTGGAAAGAAATTACATGCAGAGGGAACAGCATGTACAAAGGCAAGAGGCAATAAGTAGAATAAAAGCAATTTGGTATTGCTGAAGCTTAAAGTGGTAGCAGGGAGGACAAGGCTGGGGGAGTGGACAGGGGTCAAGTCACATAGAGCTTTGTGGACCTTGCTGGAGGAGAAGAGACCAAGAAGCAAAAGCCAGAAGCCAGGAGACGCCAAAGTAAGCTGTCACAGCCATCTGGACAAGAGGTGTATCATGGAGACAAAGTCAGCAGGACTGGGTGACTGGGTGGGTACCTGTGGAGGCTGAGGTGGGGAGGGGACTCAAGGATGACATCCAGATTCCATTTTCCAGCATTGATGGGGGCTACCTCTGCCTTGGGGACCCATGGGAGGCACATATCAGGGCGAAGATGCTACACTGTACTGTGTACACCCTGGGCTCATGGCACTCACAAGATGCAAGCCCCAGGTGAGAGCGTTTGGCTCAGGAGTGGGGCTGGGCTCAACTTAGAGGCACAGCTGTCGGGTGTCAGCTTGGTGATGACCTTTAAAGCCACAGAGCAGAGGAGTTCACCTAGGAGAGTGTGGGGGAGCCTGCAAATGAGCAGCCATGGGCTTCATCTGTCCCCCACACAAGTTTAATTAGGCTTGCACAGCGTTTAAAAGTTTTTTGAGCCAAAATTTAAAAATCAAGCACACCCACCAAAAAACATAAATCTTTGGCTTCACTTGGAAAATCAGAAGATCTGGCAACAAGGGCTAGAAACCCTTGAGAGCAACCTTTGCTGAGAAGTATCTAAAAAGTGATTTCCCCCTCGAACAGGGCATGTGCTTGCCCAGTCACCACAATCCCCACCCCTCCCTATTGTCTTGCAGAATCTGAGGCTGGGTAGTTCTGCTGTCAGTTATCATCGCACTGATTTGTGTCCCACACCTCTATCAAATAGAGGGTAGTCTCTGAGAGTCACAGTCATGTGTTTCAAGCATGACAGGAGAACATATATCATTGCAGATGCCAAGACAATTCCTTTGCCTTTAATATGCGAAACAAGGCCACACCCTCTACTCTGGTTCACAAGGACTTGCTGGAAATGGCTAGGGAACTCTATAAAGAAAAAAGAGGGACACATAGGAGACAGAGAGATCAGAAAGGGAGGGTGGCACAGAAAGTCGCCAGGGAAGAGACTTTTAAGGAGAGTGTGATCAGCAACATCTAATGTTGGCAAGAAGGGTTTGTGACATGCAGTTGCACACATAGCTACACATGCATCTGCATGCACAGACATGTGTGCACACACAGGAACATGTGTGCGGGTCCACCCACACTCATGTGCAAACTGCCTCTGCACACACCAGGACCCATGTGTGTGTGCACAGGGAAGAATGTAATAAAGGGATGTGTACATCTGAGCATGCATGTGGACACACACGTGCAGGCAGGGAGACGCATGCACTAGGGCACAAAGGGGTCTGTATCTGCACAGACACCGGCACAAAGGCACACATGTGTTCACAGAGCTGCCTGAATCTGTGCACACTCCCAGGGATCCATGCTCACACCTAATGAGGCCCTGCCAGTTCCAAACCAGCAACTCGTAACTAAATAAATATGATAAACAACTCCCCTCCAGATGGCTCCGCACGCACACCCACTCCTCCTGCTCAGAGGGATGGCGCATTCTATGCCAATAAATCCTCCTGTTTGAAAACATTTGCCTTCTTAATTGGCCTGTTTACGGGTAAAATATGTTTCTGGGTAGTGCTCTGCCAGAATGGGATGCTGAGACGCCCGGCTGCCCAGGGCTCACCCAGAGACAGGACCCGAGCCGTGGGGAGGTCCAGCTTCACCCACTCACAGGGATCAAACCCAAAGGGGAAGCAGCTCAGTTCTGCCAGGGCAGACTCCCCCAGTCGCTTTTCCTTCCCTGCCCCTCAGTCTCTTTCTTTGGGTTCACACTCTGCATGTGGCACAGTCTAGGGTCCTTAGACCAATCCCCTGCTCCCCAGGTCCATTTCTCTGGCAGCCCACCTGCACGGCAATGGCTGTGATAACCCCCGTCGTGGGCTGAAGGGTGGTCCCCACAAAACATATGTCCACATCCAATTCCCCAGAACCTGTGAATGCGACCTTAAATTAAATTAAGGATCTTAAGATGATATCATCCTGGACTATCCAGGTGGTCCCTAATCTAATGATAAGTGTCCTTATAAGAGACAGGAGAAGGAGGAGGTGATATGAAGGCAGGGTAGAGATTGGAGGCGACAAGCCAAGAAATGCCAAGGTTTGCTGGCAAAAAAAAGTCAAAGACGATATTTTCCCTCAGATGCCCTGATGATATCTTGATTTTGGATTTCTGGCCTGAGCTGTAAGAGAATAAACTTCTATTGTTTAAGGCCTCACCCACCATCTGTGGTAAATCGTTGCAACAGCCTCCGGAAGCTAATACATTCCCTCTTTTATGAGGGGGAGTGACTGCCCAGAGCTGGGACTCAAACTCGCATTTGCTCTTTACTCTTGACACCTCACAGGTTCTGAAGGAGACCTACAGTAGAAATGGGGAAACAAGCCCAGAAAGGGGGCAGGGTGTTACCTAGTGGCAAGGAAGGAGCCAGAACCCAGGATGCTGACCCTGCCCTGCTACATCCCAGGCAGTTTCTTCATCAGGAGCTGAGTGGACAAGATGCGCAGCACAGGAAAGCTCCAAGGTGAGGTTCCCCCTCAGGAACCAATTCTGGGATCCACTGAGGGAGGACAGAAAGGAGACCTCCTCAGGGGTTCTGTTTTCCTCTACTCTAATAAGGGCCCAGGATGGGTGAATCATGAAGATCCCTTGTAGCTGCCCTCCACCAAGCGCTCAGGACCAACCACCTTTCCTTTCACATGCCCCACCCCCACCCAGGAAGGTGGGCAGCCACATCTCTTCTCCCCTCACTCACGTGAGAGAGTGAGGCCAGTGTTAAACAAAGCACTCTACCTGCCAAAAAGGACTCCTTGTGGTTAATGGGGCCCAAATTCATAACCAGAGTCTAGCAGCCACTGCTGACAGAGGCCTGTCACACCGCACACAACATTCAAGGAAAAACCCCAGGCTGACATGCCAGCCTCCTGAACTGTGCTCCCGATGGCTGAGCAGGCGCTTATGAGGGCAGCTCCTGGTATCTCTATGGACCAATGGTCTGAGACCTGCCCTGTCCAATCAGAACTGCACATTCGCCTTTTTACCAACCAATCAGAGCAATTCCGTAATGACCAATCAGAAGTGTGATTCTGACCTATCAGGACAGTGTTACTTGGACCAATCAGACTGTGCAAATTTGTATTCCTTATATTCGGACCAATCCAGGACCAAGGTGGGGACTCCTGTTGTTATTAGACTGGTGGCCACAAACTTTTGTTGACATCAGAGAGACAAAGCCACACACCAGGCCACACAGCTGATTAGTTGCAGAGCCGGGATTCAAATTCAGATCTGTCTGATCTGAGGACATGCTGCCTCCCAGGTAGGAGGTATGGGACTTTCCAGGGTCAGGAGTTGCAGCCAGTCCACTAGAAGCAGAATGAGGCTGTGGTTTCTCTTTCCTTCCTCACCCTAAAGAATCAGTTTATGGCTCAGCAGCCCCAACCTGCCCAGGTCAGAGTGAGTGCACAGTGTGACTCACCCACTGTGTAACCTTGGCCAAGTCACTCCCCCTCTCTGAACCTCCATTTTCTCATTGTAAAATGGGGAACGTACTAATAGCTACTCCAAAGGGTTGTTGTGGGGAATGATAGAAATAAAATGCAGAAAGCCCTTAGTAACACACTGAGCACCCAGTGAATGCTTAATAAATGCTACTGGTGATCTTAGAGGCCAGTGGGAGGACTCTGGCCATGGAAGGTCACTTTATAAGCAAAGTGAAGCCAGGACAACAGCAGAGTTGGTGGAGGCAGGGCTGTGGCCCTGCCTGTATTCGCATGACGGGTTTGAGACCTGTGCACCTGCACAAAGCCCTTAACTCAGAAGGGCCCCATACTGGGTTTAATACTTGTTGTCACTGTCTTGGAATTCTTAATATTTTTTGAACCAGGGACCCTGTATTTCATTTTGCACTGACCCTGGCAAATTCCATAGGGTCCTGACCGAAATAGAGAAAGGATTTTTCTCAAACACTCAAAGTCATAAACAGACCTTTTCCCACTGGTATGCTGGAGCTGGCTTCTACCAGCTCCACGAACCAATTGTTCAATTTTGAGGAATTTTGATGTCATGTTGGTAGCTTGAAATTGATCGTGGTGGGAGTATCTTCACCATAGAAATCAGCAAATGTTACACTAGTCAGGGTCTTTTTTTTTTTTTTTCTGTAAGACATTTCTTCATCAGTGTTTCCCAGAGTGCATCCAAGGCCCAACTTGGCAGTGTGCTGAAAATAATAGTATCTCAGCATCCCTCCCCAGGCCTGTTGGGTCAACCCCTGAGGCTGCGGGGCCAGCACAGAAGGCTGAGGCCCTGCACAGTGGGTCCACAAGTTTCACTGGAAGTAGGGGCACGGGAAACGGGTTTGCGGAGTTGGAAAAGGAAATCCGCCTGAGGTGTGGGGCTGACAGCTTACCAAGACAGCAGAAGGGCAGCAGTTCGGGTTAAGAACTTAAATTCCAGGACGGGAACACATGCCTATCCTCCCACAGGGAGGCCTAGCCCAAGGAGGGAGGTTCACCCACAGTGCGGCCCTCCTTTGCTGGACTCTGGGGACGAGGGTAGGGACCTTCAACAGAGAGACCTTCTAGAGGCCAGGGTGGGCACACAGTAAATAATGACTATTATTATTACGAATGTTGTTATAATGGCCCCACCTCCTGGCTGGGTTGCCCACTTTCTCCTACACCCTCTCCTCTCACCCCGCACCCTCCCTAGGCTCTGACAGCAGCTGGGCCCGCCACGCGTCCAGCGTCCATTCCCCACCACTGCGTCGGGTGGAGGGGCCCCGGCTGCCGCCTCGCATCAGAGGATCCCAGCAAGGGGGCAGGTGGAGACGGCGGGGAGGGGGAGCTGGGGTGGGGATTCTAAGAAGACACCCGCCCCATTCCACTCCACCTCACCTCCTCCCGTCCACCCTACCAGGGGCGCAGACCGCCCCGGGAAGAGCCCACCCTCTCCCGGCCATAGCTGCGGAGCGCAGGGTCTCTGCCTGGGAGATGGCGCCATCTGCAGACCTCCAGGCGCGCTGCGGCGTCGGCCCCTCAAACCGGGGAGGACCTCACTCTAGGGGCCTGGACAGGGCTCCCGCACTGACCCACAGCCCACATCACGCTGCCTTCCGCCGCCCAGCCACCCAGAAAGAGCCATGGCAGCGTTTCCCAAAACGTGGCCGTTGGAACCCACACCCTGATCAAAAAGTTCGGGAAATGCCCCTTGGAGATTCTTTCCACCTATTTGACCCCGAAATCTGACTTAACTATTCAGTTCTGTAACATGATCACCATGGCCATGGGAAAGTTATTTTTTTAGGCCTCAGTTTCCTCATCTGCAGAATGGGGGAGAGGATATTGCACTAGAAGAGACTATCTCAAAGCCCAGGTGGGATTCTCAGAAGCACCTGGTAGCACGTTTAAAATGCAATTTCCAGGGCCCCACCTCCCAAGAAATTCTGATCCATACAATAACCTGCAGGTTGAATCAGTTTCCGGGAGATTCTGATGCAGATGTTCTGCCAACCCCATCATGAGAAACACAGAGGGATCCTGCCTCAAGGAGGCTGGAAAAGTAGGCAGGGGCCTCCAGATCATGCCTGGAACGTGGATGCAGCAGTGCCTCTATCCAGAGGGTAGAGGGAGCCACAGGAGCTTTTAGATGGGAGTGACAGCTCTTTAGAAAGATCACCCTGGCTCTGGCTACTAATAAAGAGAGGGTTGGTCGGGGCTAGACAGGATGGGTGGCAGAGAGATCAGCGGGTAACTGCTTAAGTTACCCAGATGAGTCAGTGGTGTCCTGGCCCAGGTGGTGGTAGTTCAGGAGAGGAGAGGGGACAGATTTCAGAGGTAAGTTCCTTAAATTCTTTGGAATATGAGAATACATTGGAATTTCTGATGATATTTATTGCTTATCCCAGCCTTTAAAAACCTCAAGGGATTGTGCATTATGTACACAATATATTGGTACAATGGTATATATATTTTTAATACATTCAATCATTTTTAGAGCCCTGAGTTCAGTCAGACTGCACTGAGGCCCCCATACTGTGAGGAAGGCCAAGCCACATGGTCCTGCTGACAGCCCAGGGGAGGTCCATCAACTGCCAGCATCAACAGCCCCACACACCATAGGACCAAAGAGGTCTCCTGATGTTCCAGCTGTTGAAATCATCACCAGTCTTCAGCTCTTTGCAGGCGAGGCCCCAGATGTCACGGAACAGAGACAAGTTGTCCCCACTGGGTCTTTTCCAAATTTTGAACCACAGAATCTGAGCATAATGAAACAGTTGCATTTCACAACTGTATTTCAGGGTGGTTTATTATGAAGCAACAGAGAAGCGGAACTGTCATCATTATGTACCACAGTGCCTTTGCCCGCACTTCCTGTGAGGGGACCAAGTGTCCCCTCAAATAGCTGCCCAAGCTGAGGAAGAAACAGAGGTAGTACCAGTGAGATGGTCTGGGGAAAAAGGGGGGACCTCAGCATGGGAAGGGCAAACCAGCCCCAGAGGGGTCCCACCGTCAAAGCCCCTTGTGGAACGAGCTCCCTGGATGGTTCTGAACCCCACAGCTCCACTCCAGGTCCCGTTGCCTGTGGCCTTTTTACTCTCAGCAGGAAGATTTCCAAGACCATTGGCCTCCTCTTTGGACCCCAGTATTTGGTCACATTCAGAGTTGACACCTTCTGAGGAGGAAAGGGAAGAGTCTCTGTGAACCTGCCCCTCCCCCACTGCTGTAGCAGGAAAGTGCTTCCTGGGCTGGATTTTTGTGGCTCTGCTGCTCACCAGCTCTGTGATCCTGGGCAAGTGATTTTATCCCTTGAGCCTGAGTTTTCTGAGCTGTAAAATCGAGCAATGAGTGGTCTGTCCTAAAACAGTTCCTGTGTAGATTAAATGAAACGAAACAGATGAAGTACCTGGTGGTAGTGAGTGCTCCCTTAACGTTTGCCCTTCTTTGGGACTGTTGTTCTTGTTGAAAACCAGAGTCCGGACTAGTAACATCACTGTGAGCAGAACATTTCTGCTTCAGCCCAAGTCACCCTGTGGGAACTGAGGCCCAGCTTGGCCAGGGCCTCACAGAAATCTAGCCTGGGACTGGTGCCAAGTCTGGGCTGTAGGACCCAAAAGTCTGCTTGTGTCCCAGCTCCACCAGTCTCCTCTGAGTAAGGCCTCAGAAGAGGCCTTAGCAGGAAGGGGCAGCTTAGCAGGAAGGACGGAAGCTGTTTCTGCAGGGCAGGTACCCAGTGTGGACAGGACGGGGAGACAGGGGAGTTGAGTTCATGTCTTACCTCTGCCACCACTAGCTGTAGGATTTGAAGCACCTTGGTGCCCAAGTGTCCCACCTATACTTCATTTCATCAATACTTACCAAGGTGTACTGACTCGGAGTCATTGTCCAGCTCAGGCCCACAGGATGCTCCAAGTGGTCCCCCAGGCTTTTGCACATGCTGCTAAAAGCTGTCCTCCTACCTCTTTCCCATCTTTTCCCTTGCTGGGTCCTTAACATCTCTCGATCTTGGATGACGCAGTGCTTCCTTCCACAAGCCCTTCTGATCAGCCACCCCCTTCCCAATGGATTGTTTCTGCACTGATTACCCAGTGTGTGGTGGCAATGATGAAGGGGAGAATGACCATGGCCTAATTTTCCCACCAGACCATGAACTCTGTGAGAACTGGCACAAAGGTTCCCAAAATAAGGTTATTGAATAATGGCCTTTGTGAGATAAGAAATCCATTTTCTTCTTTCTGTCACTTATTAGCAGTGGGACCCAAAGCTTTTCTAAGCTTCGGCTTTCCCATCTAGCAAATGGGGCCCGAAATACCCATGTTTCCTGCCTCCATCTCAGAGCTTTCTAAACCCTGCTGGGTGCTTTATGAGCCATGACCTTACAGCAATGTAAGGCAGCAGAGGGGGTTAAATAGTGCCTCCAGATTCATGTCCACTTGGAACCTCAAAATGTGACCTTATTTGGAAATAGGGTCTCTGCAGATGTAATTCAGGTGCAGATTAAAGTAATATTAATTTAGGGTGGGCCCTAACAATGACAAGTGTCCATGTAAGAGACAGAAAAAGATACACTGAGCCACAGGGAAGAAGGCCATGTGAAGACTGAGGCAGAGGCTGGAGTGATGCGGCTATAAGCCAATGGATGCCAGGAGCTACCAGAAGCTGGGGGGCAAGGAAGGACCTTCTGTAGGGCCTCGAGAGGGTGTGTGGCCTTGCCGACAACTCAATTTTGGACTCCTGACCCCTTGAACTGTGAGAGAACAAATTTCTGTTGTTTTAAGAAACTTGCACCAAGTTTCTGTGTGTTTGGTACAGCAGCCCTAGTAAACGAATACAGACAGCTGTGTTATTACCTGCATTTTATAGATGAGGAAACTGAGGCCAAGGCATGACGTCACCTCCCCAGGCCCACAGTCCCTGGGCTACGGAGGCAGGATGTGAACCTTGTGTCCCAGGCTCCAGAGCCCTGTGCGCTTGGCATTACACCTCAGCCTGCTCCTGTGGTGGCCTGCCCACACACCTGCCCACTGTCCAGTCTCAACTTGAAGAAGCAGGATTTTACTCGACAATCCCACTGCTTCTAAAAATGCCACCCTCACTTCACTGAGGGAAGTGGGAGGCAGTATAAAGAATTTCATCTCTACCCTACCTGACCCCCAAATTATTGCCTGAGCAACTGTTTTTCTTCCTTCTCTCCTTTCCTTCCCTCTCGTCCCCATTTTTAATAACCATGTAGATTCCTTAGCCTTACACTCAAGATCCCAGTTTAGCCCCAACCTCTCTTTGGTTTACCTCCCACTTCTTCCCAAGCAAGCCCTTTCCCCAGTCAAATCTTCCTGAGGCAGCCCCTCACTTCCCTGCCTCCTTGTCTTCCCTAGCCAGGTTCCCTTGGTCTAGAATGCCCCATCCCTCAAAGTCACATGTGAAAAACCCACTCCATCTTCAAGCCCAAGTTCAAATTCCACCTAGTCCTGGAACATCTAATCAACACTACTTCCCTCTGACCACACACATGCATTCGCCAACATCCTAATTTATACCAAGCAGATCAAAGAGCCAGGGGAGGAGCCAGGGAATGCAGGACCTCACTGCCTTGTAAGTGAGCAGGGGTGTGTGTGTGTGTGTGGGGGGGGGGTCGTGATAATTGTGGGGAGGTGGGGACCAGTAACTCTTTGCAGGACAGGGCAGACTGTGTCTAGGAGAGGGAGGCCAAGGGACCAAAGCCTAGCTCACATAAGGGCTGGGAGGCCAAGAGTACATGTTCCAGGAGGTGGGGAATTCTGCATCATAGGGGAGGAGGAGGAAGAGGGAGGAGGCCGGGAGGAGGCATAGGAGGAGACTGAAACGGAAGCCAGGTTATGGAGGGTGCATATAAGCCGTTCTGAGGTCTTAATCCTGTCCACCCAAGTATTCCAAAGTGTAACCCCAGCTTACCTACATCAGTCACCCAAGCACTTTGCTAAGTTGCAAATTCACAGGTCCCCACGCAGCTCCAGGGATGGGGCCCAGGGGACTGAATTTTTAACAAGTTCCCTGGGTAATTCCAATTTACCTTTAGTTTCCCAACCACAGGAGAGGGTGGAATCAGACAGAGGGGTTTGGAAGGAACACATCATGATCTGATGTGCTTTTTAGAAGAAACTGGTAGCACTATTCTCACATCTTCTGATTTTGGTGTCTGCCTCCACAGTGGTGATTTGGTGCCACCTACTCAGCAACACCTTCTTCCTAACAGAAACCTGTTTGGTCCTGGTACCAAGCTGGTGACAATGGGCTCAGGGAAGGGAGGCCCCACCCCAGTCTGAGGGGAGAACCCTGACTGGGCCCCTTTTCTGGCCCCTACCTTCCCAGACTCCTTTGCAGCAAGAAGTGGCCAATTGGCATGCAGAATTAAGGGTGACCATGCAAAGATCCACTCTTATGAGGGAGAAGGTCCATAGCATTCACCAGATTCTCAAGGGGTTACAAGACTAAAGGAAAGTAGAGATTGGAAGAGTCCAGGCCAGTCCCATGGCAAGCCACAGCAGACCTGAGACTACCATTTGTGTCCTGGATTCTTAGCCACTGCCCTATACTTCCTCCTCATGGGAAAGGCCATTTTCTTCAATGCACCTGGCAGGCCTAGTCAGTAGGAACGCCATGGTTTCCAATAGGTAGAAGCTCTGCTGTCCTGCTGGCATTGTCCATGGACACTGACAGAGAACAACATGGAAGAACTGGAGGTACAAAGAGCCAACTCACTCCTAAACGGTTCCCACAAGGCCCCCACACAAGGTGAATGCGACAGATCCATGGCTCTCAGCGCGTAAACACATTCTAGTAAATCACACTGTGCTCTTTGGTTCAAATTGTTGACTTAGCCCTGGCTGGTGTGGCTCAGTGGATTGAGTGCCAGCCTGCTAACCACAAGGTCACTGGTTTGATTCCCAGTCAGGGCACATTGCCTGGGTTGTGGGCCAGGTCCCCAGCTGGGGGCGGGCGAGAGACAACTGATGTATCTCTCACACATCGATATTTCTCTCCCTCTCCTTCTCTCTCCCTTCCCCTCTCTAAGAATAAATAAAATTTTCTAAAAAAAATTGTTGATTTATGTCATGCTCAAGTCTTCCATATGTTTCCATAGGCTCCACTGGACCATGCTGGCCTGGGAAGGGTCAACTCCAGAAGCAAATGAGAGATTAATTGAACACAACAGCAAAATATGAAAATTAATCAAGATATTTAATAGACAGTGCAAACCATAATTTTATCTGAATATAAATGTATGCACATGTTTCCAATGAGTTTTCTATCAGTTATCACAAACAGCAACAAGGACCTTAGAGCTATGTTAGAAAAACATATAGCTGGAATTTAACTCTAACAATCTCACCTGCTCTCAAGAGAACATCATCCATTTCAAATCAGTGTCACAAACTCCAGAAGACCAGGGAAGTGGAAGTGAGGAGTGGGCTAAAATTGGAAACACAGGGGCCAGTACACAGGTGGACAGAAATACAGCTCTCAAGGAAACCAAAATCAAATGCATTATTACAGCTAAGGACAAGGAAAAGCCTATGGCTTTTAAAAAACGACTTTTCTGCCAGTACCATACAAGTCTTACAAAGAGATGTGCGACAAGTCAACTGACTTAGAAGGACAGAGGCTACATTTTCAGATCATTTCAACTTGCAAACGGTCGACCCTTTCCATTGAGGTTCAGCAGTGGAGTTAGCGTAGTCCAGAAGCTCAATGTTGGATTTGCAAATACAGTTTATTTTACAGAAATTCAACATTATAAACAGCAGGCACCTCCCACCCCATCCCCACCCCCACCCCCCGCCCGCCCCGCTGGGTGCAGACCATGCTATGCAGAGTGAGCAGTGATGCGGCCCTACTGCTTTGGAGGGAGATTCGAGAGCGATGGAACCTGCCTGCACCACGTCCTGCCTTCCCTGCACACGCACACGCCTGCCCGTTTGCAGGCCACCAGAGTCTGTCTGGGCCCAGCTTGCACTGGACCAGTTAATTAACTGGTTCTAGTTAATTACATGGTTCCGGCCCAGTTCTCCAATTCTTTCATGTCTTCGTCTTCCTCTTCCTTCTTCTTGGCTGTGTGATGAGAGAAAAGGTAATTTAGAAGGGCTGGTTGCAGTCCCCTCAACATATTCTGGCTGCGGGCCAGGGCTGTGCTACATGGTTGGTGTCTGCAGAAGCAGCCCTGCCCTTGCGGCCACCTCATCTTCAGGTTATCGGCAGACTGCTTCTGTGCCTAAAAGCTGCAACATGAAACTCCAGATAACCAGACACACTTCCCCCAGCACCTCCCCTCCACCCACATCAGGGCCAGACAAAACAAGGGTTCTACACTGAGTCAGGATTCAGGCGAGTCCCAGAGCACCCAAGGTGGGGGAGAGAAGGACAAATACCAGAAGGGATCAAATCCTTGCCCCATACCTCCCTGCCACTTAAAGTGACTTGAACCCTCTCTACCCCCATTGGCAACTTGCTGGACAATGCTTGGACCTCCTTTGCCCCTTATCCCAGCCCCACCTGAGCAGCTGACTCAACTCAAGAGGCCGTTTCCTCCTTAAAAATGGGCGAGCGAGGTGACTAGAGCCTGGTCGCACTGCGCTCCCTGGGTGCTCTCTCTATGCCCAGTCAAACTGCTTTACCTTTTCTAGTTCTGTGTGGAATACTTCTACCCTACCCAAGCATAAAATAATGCGGTGGGGTGGGGAGAAGCAGGCACAAGGGAATGAAGGTTTTATAGAACCAGGTCTTCAAAAAAGCCAAGCTGTTTCCTTCCCACAGACTGCCTCTGAGGCATGCACAACACAGGATTCTAGACAGGGAGCAAAACTGTTCCCGGAATTAAACTCTCACACCTTCTCCCAGCACTTACAAATTTCTTGTTTGTTGACACAGGGAAAATCATTCTGGAGTACTGGTCCTCAACTGGGGGTAATTCCGTCACCCCACACTCCCAAGGGCACGCCTGGCAATCACTGGAGACATTTTTGGTTGTCACAACTTGGGAAGGAGGTGCTATTGTCATCTATTGGGTAGAGAGGGGCTAGGGGTGCTGCTCAGCATCCACAGTACAAAGGACAGGCTGCCCACCCAGCCCCAGCCCGAAGTGGATCTGACTGTGTTAATAGTGCCAAGGTTAAGAAACCCTGTTCTAGAGAGAAACTAGAAAAGGGCAAGTGACACTGTCTCTGGGGCTGTTGCGACAGATGCTATCTGGTTCTCAACCCTGAGTAACTGACCACAAAAGCACCCGCCACATAGCACTGCAGGTGTGTCTGACTCTGGATAAGAAGTACTCACTGGGTTTTGATGGTAGAGCTATAGAGGGAACATTTGGTAGAGGGACTGTTTCAGGTCCACTGATTTCCAGCAAATTCTTATCTAGTTCCTCTTGTTCTAGTTCTTCTAATTCTGCCATGAGCTCATCCTGGTAAAGAGAAACATAAGAATGAGAGACGCCCGTGGGAATCCCAGCCCCCGCAGCAGTACCTCCTGCCTGACAGTTGGGACACACACCCCTTCCGAGAAGGTCAGAGGGGAGATGGACCCCAGGTCCACACTCTGTGACTCAAATATCCTAAGCTTGCTCTAGCAATACTGATGTCTGTGTCTGCATCTTGCACTAGGCTGTGTACATCTTAAGAAAACAGTTGTATCTTTTCATCCTATTTCTTTATCTCAGAACTGGGTGCACTAAGTGAATGTGCAGGAATGTTTGCTGAACTGAAATTAACTTGAGCCCTGACTGGTGTGGCTCAGCAGGTTGTGTGCGGGCCTGTGAACCAAAGGGCTGCGGGTCCAATTCCTGGTCTAGGACCCATGCCTGGGCTGTGGAACAGGTCCCCAGCGGGGGGCATGTGAGAGGCAACCACACATTGATGTGGTTCTCTCCCTCTCTTTCTCCCTCCCTTCCCCTTTCTAAAATAAATAAAATCTTTAAAGAAAAAGAAAAAGAAATTAACTTGACTAGTTCATCAAATTCCACTTGGAAAACACAAAAACCCTGGCACTGGCAGCCAAAGGTAAGAGGCGCAGGCTGTGGTATCAGCTCTGCCCTGGGAATCAGAGAGCAGAAAGAATCAGGTTCCTCGGAGAGAGCCTGACCTTCAGTGGACTCAAAGCTAAGGCAGAACGAAGTACCTTCAACAGGGTCTGTTACTGCATTTTAAAAATCGAAGAGAGACAGAGTCCTACTTGCTGCAGCAGAAACTGGTGGGTGCCCCAGTTCCAGATGATTCCCTCAGGAGTGAGATGTAAATGCCCCTCCCTTGGCTTCATCTTTACCTCATGTCAGAGTCGTCTGAAGGCAAATCCTATAAACATCTCCAGGGCATGGTCACCTCAGCTGCCCCAGCTCTGAGCCTGGGGCCCACCACAGAAAGGTGCCGGTTACTACTTGTTGAAACCAATCATTGACCTAAAGCCTGCTGCTGGGTTCCAACAAAGGCTCCTTTACTTGACCTAACCTTCTACCCTGAAAAGTGAACACAACCCTCAAATTCGAGAATTAGGAGGGCTGGTAATGTGCCCTGTATGTGCAAATTGCTGGAGGGATGAGAACTGGTGATTTCCAAACCACATACTGCCTGCCAGAGAGCCTGCAACAGCAGATCAAAAGGCAGCCAGTGTCATCTGTGGAGCTTGTGTGACCTGCGTGAAAACACTCACCTCATCAAATTCTTCTCCAAACCCTACAGGTTTTGAAATAGCTGTTGAAATCTCCTCTGCAAGTTCTTGCTGGTCAGCAATGTCCTGCATTAACTCATCAACTTTATCGATGTCCCTTTAAATGAAACGGACAGACGTCATATCAACGATCAGTCAGTGTAAAGAGTCTGTGAGAGATAATTACTCTCTGTGAGGAATTACTTTTTTGTCTTTATTCCCTCCCTCTTCCCCTTTGAAATAGAGAATCAAGAGAATAGACTTAGCGTCCTTAGATACCACCTAGTCCAACACCCTAAGGACAAAAGGCTTATTAGCAAACTTAGGGGCCACGGTCATGCAAGCCAGTAAACATGTCAGATGAGACCACAGGATTTGAAGTCCTGGGCCAACAGCCCTTTTTCAAGTTCATGGGAAACTCTGTACAGGGGGAATGTGCTCTATGTGTTGCAGTGGGAGCAACAACTCATGCAATCGTAAATCATAACATGTAGCCATGCCACTGGATGGGTCCTTCCCATCTCCTCAGGTCCACCATGGCCGCTCTACTGGAACACGCAGATTTATTTTCTATACAGTCAAACTCAATCATGTAAAGCACACAACTGATCAACACAGTATATACATCAAAGTGTGCACAGAATTTACTGAGATGTGCTCTGTGCCAGGCATCTTGGAGAAACAGAAACGAAGCAGACATGGCCCACACTCAGGTATGTAGTCCAGTGAACATGTGCCCTCAGACAACCCCTCGCCTATCTGAAGGCTACTTTTCCTGCAACCCCACATTTCTAGAGCAAAGATCAGCAAGCTTCTCCTGTAAAGGGCCAAAAAGTAACTATTTTAGAATTTGTGGGCCATTCTACCTCTGTTGCCAACACTCAGTCCTACTGTGTAGCACAAAAAACAGCCACAGACAATGTGAAAATCAACGGGCACAGCTTGATATTTACAAAACTAGGTGACAGGCCCATAGGCTGCACTTTGCCAGTCGCTGTTCTGTAGCATGGCTGAGTACCCAAAAGGAAGCAACAAGGGGTTCTAAGCACCCCCAAATATACGCTGCCAAGTATAAGCACTAAAACAAGTGCAGAATTTTGTTCATGGGAGAGGCCCACGGGCAAAATTGTGTGGTGTTGCCCTGGCCTTTAATTGCAATTGTAACAAGTCTGATTCTCTATTTCTTAGGCCACTATATACGGGTATCAGCCACATAAAGGAGGGGCTGCTGAAGCCAAGAACACTGTCAGTATGACAGCCAGAGCCTGAGAGCAGGAAGGAGGGAAAACTTCCACAGAAGGCATTTGTAGGAACGAAGTGCTCCACAGCCTGTGGGCGTACCACTTTTCAGGGCCCCTGATGGCATCAGGAAAGGGTCATGGACTTTGGTTCTAATCCATGTTCTATCCAAGCTCATAAATACAGGACACAGTGCAAGTCACCTCCCTCTTTGAGACACGGCTTTCCCACCTTGGTAATCAGAGGCCTGGGCGAGAGGACCTTTTAAGGGCCTTTCCTGCCTGAAACTCTATGCTTATCACAATAACTCTGAATTACTCAGAAAATACTGTTTCATTCTATGAGATCTGCTTCCAAAAGCAGTAAGGCAGATAATTCACTTTAGAGGAAGTTCCAAAAAGAATACAAATTAAAACAAACTTGGGTGCTTGAGTGGTAAGTCAAAGGGACCGCCCAAGGCCAAGGCCTGGGCTCAAGGCATTCCAGGGCCAGCCAGCACTGCCCTGCCATGCAGGTGCGCCCCCTCCCCCACCACGGGGAGCCACATACATGTTGTCGTGGGCAGCTTTCATAGCCTTGGCGGCATAGCCCATGTTCTTGAGCACCTCGGTGTTGGTGTTAGCATTCTCCAAAGCCTCTCGCTGGAACTCAATGGTTGATAGTGTACCATCAATCTGCGCCAGCTGCTTTTCGTACCTCTTCTTGCGCTTCAGTGCCTGGAGGGCCGCTGCATGGGGAGAAACCAGGGTTTCAGGGAGTCCAGACACAGGGTAATAAATATCCTAGAGTTCACCTGAGTCTTCACTCTGATTTTAATGGCTGCACCTTAGTTGTTCCTTCTACTATAACACAAAGAGCACCTTCAGTTTTCTGAGAAAACTATACAAAATTCACAAGCAACCAAGCACATGTGTAAAAGTTCATATTCTCTGGTACACACACGTACACACACACACACACACACACACAGCATAAAGAGGCACCCAGAGAAAGAATGTGCTTTGAGGTCGAACTGCCTTAAGTTTGAAACACAGCTCACAGACTTAGGTAGGTTCACTGTGAGGAGTAAATGAGATAACGTATGTGAACACCCGGCATAACGTTAAATAGTGGACACTGTTTAATTATGATAAAGCAAGTTTAAGGTATCATTTTACGCCAATTAAATTACACAAAAAGTTTACACCTAGTAATGGATCAGTTGGGGTTTAAGTGCCGTCTCACTGTACATAGCTGACGACTGTAAATTGTTACAATGCTTTTGAAAAGTAACGTGGCAACACACAGTACCAACCATAACAACATTCCTGCCCTCTGTCCCAGTAATTTCCTTCCGGAAACGTATTCGACAAAAGCACAAAGCCCCCTAGAGCATTATCTATCACAGAAAACAACAGAATAAAGACAGAACTCCCTGCCAGGGACAAATCCAGAGTCTGACCATTTGGTCAAATCGGCATCACCATCTGCTTTGGCTGCTGGCATGTCAAGGCTGTAGAGGTCATCTCGTTTTAAGGTCCAGTCAGGACATGGTGAAGCTGTGGTAGAGGAGGGGCCAAGCCATACCTCCCTACCCACAATGCAGCCTTCTTCCTCTTACTGTCTCAAGTCTCTCTTTACACTAAAAAGTATCTTTAGCCCTGGCCGGTGTGGCTCAGTTGGTTGAAGCATTGTCCCATAAACTGAAAGGTCGCAGGTTCAATTCCCAGTCAGGGCACATGCCTAGGTTATGGGTTCAGTCCCCAGTCAAGGCACGTACAAGAGGCAACCAATCAATGTTTCTCACATTGATGTTTCTCTCCCTCTCTCTCCTTCCCTCCCTCCCTCACTTCCCCTCTCTCTAAAATCTCTAAAACATGTCCTCAGGTGAGGATAAAAAAAAAAAAAGAAAGAAAGAAAAAGATCTTTAACACACATCTTAGATGGGCATCGAAGCCAGGAGAGGGCTCGGCATGGACTCAAGCAGAATGAGTGGGCAGGGTTGGGAAAGCGCCCAGCCCCTGCCTTGGCCTGACACTGGCCATACATACACAAGCTGCTCCCCATGTCTCCGGGCTCCAGACCAGAGCCATCTCCTGCAGGCTGTGGGTGACAGTCAGTCACCTCCCCCGCAGGGCTGTGGTTTCCCCATATTCACACAAATAAGTTCCATGCTCCTTGAAAACCAGTTGCCAAGGGAAAACAAGCTTGGCTTGCATGTAAGCAGTCCATAGTTCCCTCAAATGCAGCAGATAAAACCACCAGGAAAACTCCTCCAACCAAAGGAGCTAAACAGAAATTGTGAAAACTCTGAAAAACAATGAAATGTGCCTCATTAGAAGCTGAAAAGCCATTCTACCTGTTATCTCCCCTGATTCTGGTGTGAACGGCCTATGACTTCAAGAAATCCAACTTGCAGCCACACCCAGGGGTCTGCAAGACTGCTTTCTAAACATCTTCACCCCTTTTTAGCAGATGAGGAATCTGAGATTCAGAGAGGTCATGTAACCAGGGTCACCAGATGGTAAGCAGCAGAAAGGGTGTTAAGCCAGGTGTGGACCTCCAAAGTCCGTGCCTTGCCATTCCAACTGTGTGCCTCTCACTTAGTGAAAAAGGTAATGTCCTGCCCTGGAGGGAGGGTCAAGGGGCCTATGGGAACACAGCAGATGGAAGTGCAAATACAACCATGTCATTTCTTTGCTTAAAAACCCCCAATAGCTCCCTTGGCCCATAGGACAAAGCCACTGTGTGGTTTAATGTTGCCTGAAAGAAGCCAAGGGACTGAAATTCTCCCCACAAGCCAGGTCCTGGGAACCCCAGCACCAGGACTGAATCCCTTTGCCATTGGCCGTCCGGACAGAGGGAAGACATCCTGGGAGAGTCCTGGTAGGTAAGTGCTCTGGGCGTGGGGCTGCTTCCTCGTGGCTTCCTTGGTGCAGTGCTGCTTTTCCACAGAAACCAACCCACACCCCGATGGACAAGTGATTCTCAAGCTTTCTCAGGACAATGTCCCATAGGTGACCCTTTCTCAGGTCCTCTTCAGCCATCCCCATCATCCATGGCATAGCTCAGCCTACAACTTATCCACCAGTCACGATTCAACAAGGTGTTCCGAGAGCTTTCTGCACGGTAAGCAAGGCAGCTGCTGCAGTTCTGTCCACTTTCTCTTTAATCTTCCCACATTCAGTCACGGGGAAAGGTCCCATATCCACACTAATAAGGAGACTGGGGACCAGAAAGGTGAAGCAGCTCATTCAAGTCACCCTGCCTTTAGGTGGGGAGGGGAAGGATCAACCACTGGTCTGTGTAAGCCCCCAAGTTTGTCTTCCCACACAGGCTCAGTGACTTTGGGACAGTTCTCAAGAACAAACAATTAAGATGACACACCTGACTTGCTTTTCAATGTCCTGAATGTAGCAGGAACCAAATTTATTCTTTCCCTAAACCCTAAAACATCACAGATTAGCAATGCTTTAACTTTTTCTCTAATACTTTTCCTTGTATGCTAATCTTGCATTTGTCTGATCTCCACCCTATTTCTAAAATTACCCAAGCAATAAACGATCTGTGCCCTGGCCAGATAGCTCAACTGGTTAGAAGTGTCATCCCAATATGCCAAGGTTGTGGGTTCAATCCCTGGTCAGGGAACATACAAGAATCTACCAATGAATGCATAAGTGGAACAACAAATCAGTATTTCTCTCCTTCCCTTCCTCTCTCTCTAAAATCAATTTATAAACAAATAATCAGGAAACAAATATCCAAACATATCAGGGAGGTAAGCAAGAGACTCCCCTCTCATGAATGAAATGTGTATATTACTGATTTTTACAGACCAACATCCAGTACAATGACTAGTCCACAGTAAGTGCTTATATATTAAGCTGAGTCTCCAATTTCATCTGTTAAGTTTTTCATATAATCCTATGCAGGGCTTCTCATGTGGGGTGCACCCATATTTTACCTCCTGTGTACCACCAACTCAAAGGAGAAATAAAGTCTCGTTGACACACTGGCTAAAGCAATCATCACTTGGCAGGATTCTGTCCCTGCATTCCTCCCGTTCCACAAAACAGGAACTTGGGCCAGTGCCTGCCCCTTCCATCCTCACCGTAAGGTGTGCCCTCTCTGAAACTAGGAAAAGGTCCTGAGTAAGCAGAGCTATCATCCAGGGTTCCCCCTCCCACCTGAAGAATTCACAATCTCTCACTCTCCTTGCAGTTAACTCTTCGGGATGGTGTCTGGCAGGGTGAGCTGATTTGTTTAGACTAATCTAACACCTGTGCATACCTCTCGATTAACTGAGAACTCAAAGGGAAAGGGTACACTATTAATTTCCCCCCTCCATACCCGGTTTATGAGTAAAGTAACGTTATAAATAGACATGGGGTCAGCATTTGGGCTCCAAGAATATGTGTAAATATATTCACAGCACTTGAACTACCCTGTATCTTACAAAAATGTGACGTATATGGTGAAGTATAACTTAGGGTAAACTACAAGAGTAAAACGTCACTCTTCCTGCATACTGTTATACTTAAAGCAAAACATCCTCCATCCCAATCTCATTTCTGACCAACAAAATCTGCTTCTATATGAAGCCAAAGTCTAAAGGACCAAGCCCAATGTTATAGTTCTCCAAATTCCTGATTACTGGTAAAAAAAAAAAAAAAAAAAGTACTAGATTCTCATCGCAAGAAAAAATTTCATAACTATGTGAGGTGATGGCTGTTAACTGAATTTGTAATAATCATGTTGCAATACTACATACATATATCAAATCAATGTTATATACCTAAAACTGATACAATATTATATGTCAATTATATCTCAATAAAACTGCGGGGTGGGGAGTAGCATTAACAAAGAGTTTCTCTAAACTAAATATTCAAAGAAGGGGCATACAAAGAGATCCCCTTTCTGCCAAAGAACCTCAGTGTCATTCATAAGCAAAATGGCACTGAAAACTGAAATCTAACCCAGGCCAATAGACGTTTAGGAGGTTGCTTTTAGATGGGGAAAAAATAGTCCTTGGAATCTCCATATTTAATTATGCCTTTGCTGGTTCCAAGAGAGTAATTACAGCAGCAATTACAGAATCTAATAACCAGCTTTATTGGCTCTGAAAGCTGAGGCAAAAACAACTCCAACCATGTTGAAATAAACATTGGTCTCCAGACAGTTGCTTCATTAGACACTCTAAACAGCTATTTGGAGAAAAAAGTACAGAAGAGATACCCTACGAATCAGAGACCCGTGATAAACTTTCACTTAGCACCAGAAACTCCTGCAACGCATCTGTTAGTGAACGTACAGAAACCATTTTCAGAGAATACATCAGTTCAATACAACTAGACAGGATGTTCCTTTCCTCTAGGCAAAGACAGACTTGACTTCTCTTTGAAGAGTTTCTGAGGAGTGCAAGTTTGCTTGCCCTGATCTGGGGGCATTCAGTTAGGGCCATTAACCCAACAGATGCTAAGAAGTCGTAACTGTACACTTGTTACTTGTATATAGAAAGATTTGGGTGTCAGCAGGAAGGAAGGTCCAGTAATACCACATCCTCTCACTAAATGAATGATGGTACCTCTAGTTCTTTCAAAGACCCAAGGTTCTATATCTGAATTCATCAAGCAGAAGGTACAGGGCTGAGAGGGAAGGAAGAGAGTGATGGCTCCTTTCTCCCTCTCAGCATGAAGCACACAGAAAATATGAATATACTCCAGAAGATACTTACAAATACAACATTAAGTGAGAATTCTGAAGAATTCTCAGCAGCCTGGACATGGCAGGGCTTCTGGAAGGCAGGGAGCTGAGTGAAACTGAGAGAACAATCACTCAGATGCTCCTTGCTCTTTATGCCCATAAATAAACTTCAAATGTTCAGGGCACCCTTAGCCAAGAGAACCACACCTGGCCCTCAAGCCACTCACTAGTCACTTTGCTGGGGTTGCCTGTCATCTGTTCTGTGTATATGAGCAAGAAAGATCCAACACCAAAACAAGGAAGTTACCCATCAATGTCAAAGAATTGACAATGAAGGGACAGTTATTAGTAACCATCTCTGCACCACATGCCATCAGACAGCCCACCACATGTTGACCAAACAAGAGTTACATACTGGAAGCAAAGGAGACTTGAAAGAGTCTTGGAGCCCTGGCTGGCTGGTGTGGCTCAGTGGATTGGGCACCAGCCTATGAACTGAAAGGTTACCAGTTTGATTCCCAGTCAGGGTACGTGCCTGGGTTGTGGGCCAGGTCCCCAGTTGGGGGTGTGTGAGAGGCAACTGATAAATTGCACACTGATGTTTCTCGCTCCTTCTCCTTCCCTTCCTTTCTCTCGAGGAGTAAATAAAATCTTAAAAAAAAAAAAAAGAAAAAAGAAAGGCTCTTGGAGATACTGAAGACCAACACAGACAACTGAAAAAAAAAAAAAAAATGACCCTGCAGCAAGTTAGAGGAAGAATTAGGACTAGAACCCAGCTCTCAAGCCCAAAGTTCTTTTTACCACCTCAACTCCTGTTATCTCCAAATTAAGTTGCTGTTAATAAACCAGCAATCTTCGCCCCACCAACATAAGGAAAATAGTCTACCTAAGGCTCTTTCATCCAATTTCAAAACTGCCCTTGGGAACCTCATTTAAAAGCTCATGCTGACACATGAAAGAACTAGAAAGCTACCTGAAATGCTGTCCTAAGTCCCCAGGTAAAAGAAAAAGGAAAAAAATGGAAAAGAGGTGCTAGTCTGCCTGGTTCCGGAGTACTTTCCCTAAATTGGCTATTGTTCCTGCCCACAGGCTCAGAAGACGAGGGCAGGGCTGGGCTCTCGTTTCTTCAGCTGGTATAAAGGTGGCAGGAATAGCATGGGTCTGCCGAAAGGTCTTGGAAACCGAAATGCACCTTTAAGCCCAGATGGAGGCTGTTTTTGTGTTCATGGTTGCTCAGCAAGTGTCCCAGGCTCACCTGAGGGAATGAGGGCCTCCTCCTGCGGGAGGAGTGCTATCCTTCACTCTGCTGTATTTATCCCCACACAGCTGGAGAGTGCAGGCTAGAGGTGCAGAAACCGGTTTCCAGAGCAGCCTCCTTCACTGTTATGTATCTCCCTGTTCCCCTAATTTGCTCTCCGTGGCCTGGAGCTAATGCACTCCATTTAGAGATGGTAAAATAAGTACTTGTTTATGAGCAGGAAAGTGGAATCTGAAACCCAGCTGACTTTACCAGCAAAGTACAGTAGTAGCTGCAAGGGAAAATTCTAGAGAGAAAGAAAGAAGCCCCTTATCTGTTTAACAAAAATGAAGATGAGAAGGGTGGCTTAGATGCTCCCTCTAAGGCAGGGGTGTCAAACTCATTTTCACCGGGGGCCACATCAGCCTTGCGGTTGCCTTTGAAGGACTGAAATAATTTTTGGACTGTATAAATGTAACTACTCCTCAACTGTTAAGGAGTTGAAATTACATTCGGCCCTTTGAAGACAACCACAAGGCTGAGGTGGCCCTGGTGAGAATGAGTTTGACACCCCTGCTCTAGGGCCTTCCTCCAGCTCTAATAATATGCGAACCTCAATAGTTCTAAGATTTTCAGTAGCTGATTGAAACAAACACAAAAGGCTTTTTTTAACTGATCCTGAGTGATCTTGAAAATCGTATTTATATCAATACACTTTCTAAATATTTCACATAATCAAGTTTTCCCTGCAAATGAAATTTGCAGTATCTCTGACATACATCCTGAGTTAGAAGACAAAGCTGAGAGTCTGGGAAGACCAAAGCAGCTCGAGTTCACAGGACAGAGTACCAGAGGGAAGAGAGCTGGAGACAGTGCCAGCAAGACCACAGGCAAGAAACAAACACTGGAGATCGCAGAGGGTCCCCTCAAGCATTCAGCGGAATACCAGTTAGTGCATGTGTATGAAGAAACTACTGAGGCCAGGGAAAGAGTGGCTGGAAAGGATTAGAGACAGCAGTATCAGGGCCTGCTCCTCAGCCATAGTGGAAAACCTCGTAATTCACAGGTTTGGGGTAGAATATTCAGAAAAGTCTTGTCACATTACTAGGGAATAACTAGCCCTATACTAAATAAACATTGCTCTGGGCTGACATAACAAATCTTAAAAATAAGACCAAAAAGGAAAAGTTACCAAGGAAATTAAATATTCCCAAACAAAACTTAAGAATATTTATAGAAATACAGAAATATCTAGTACCTAAGGTAACAGTTACGTTCAACATGCAATCAGAAGTTACCATGCAAAAAAATCCATCAAGTGCAAGTGACCCAGAACTAATGAGCAAAGACTAATGTTTAGAAGGCACACAAAAGATATTAAAATCAAAAAAAAAAAACATAAAAACAAATTGAGCTTCTGGAGAGTAAAATTAAGGGGTGGGGATGGGCATCAACAGCAGATCGGACACAGCAGAAGATCTGTAAACTTGAAGACCCAGCAATAGAAACTACCCAGAAAAAAGAATTTTAAAAGTGAACAGAGGATCAACGAGTTGTGAGACAATTCTAAGCAACCTACGTAAGTGTAATTGGAGTCCTCCAAGGAGAGAGGTACATTAAAAAAAAATATTTCGAACAAGGGCTGATATTTTTCCAATTTGGGAAAAAGTATAAACCCACAGATCCAAGAGGCTCAATGAACCTGGAGCATAAGAAACATGAAGAAAACTACACCAAAGCATATCATAATAAAACAGCTCAAAACCAGTGATAAAATCTTAAAAGTAACCCCCCCAAATATATATATTACACACAGAGCAACAAAGAAGAACAGAGATTTCCCATAGAAAACAACACTAGCAAGACAGCGGAACACTCTTATAGTGGAACCCTAAGTACCGAAAGGAAAAAGCTAAACTAAAATTCTAAACCCAGTGAAATCGTCTAAAAACAAAGACAAATGAAGACTTCGTCACCAAAGAAAAGCTGAAAGAATTCATCACCAGCAGACCCACACTACAAAATATTTTAAAGGAAGTCCTTCAGGCAGAAGAAAAGTGATTGAATATGAAAATATGGTTCTATACAGAGATGTGAGGAGCACCAGAAAGGAGAAATACATGGGTAAACATATAAGGCTTTTTAATTATTTAAATCTCTTTTTTGAACAACCACCACCTCAACAACAATAATGTAATGGGGTTTAGAACATGTGTAAGAGTAAAATGTGCGACGATAATAGCACACAAGCCAGCACAGGAGAAATGGGAGCGCGCTGCTGTAAGTAAGTAAGGTTCATTTGCTATCTGTGCGGTGCTAATACCATCACTTGAAAGTAGACTACAGTAAGTTACAGATGTGTATTATAAACTCTAAAGTAAACACTAAAAGAACAGTGTTAAAGCTAATAAGCTAATGAAGGAGATAAATGGAATCATAAGCATACTCAACCCAAAAAATGGCAGGAAAAGAGAAAAACCGTGAACAAAGAACATATGAAACAAAAAGAGCAAGATGACAGATTTAATCTAACCATATCAATAATCACATTGATGTAGCTTTCTAAACACTCCAATTAAAAGACAGAGATTGTTGAACTGAATTTAAAGACCCAACTTTATGCTGCCTACAAGAGACTTCAAATATACAGATCAAAGTAGGTTAAAAGTTAAAAGCAAAAGATTAAAAGGATGAAAAAAGGTACACTGAAGTTACACTAATCAAAGGTAGCTGGAGTGGCTATATTAATATTTCAGACAAAGTAGAATCAGAGCAGAGAATACCACTAAGGACAAAGAAGGTCATTTCATAATGATACAGGGGTCAACTTATCAAGAGGATATAGTAATTATAGACATTTATATACCTAATAACAGGGCTTTAAAATACCTGAAGCAAAAATGGATAGAACTGCAATGAGAAATAGACAAATCTACAAGTACTATCAGATTTCAATATCCCTCTTCAACAATTGATAGAATGAGCAGACAGAAAATCAGTGAGGATACCAAAGACTTGAACAGCACAATCAACAAACTAGACCTAACTGACATTTGTAGAACCACCAGAAAAATACTCATTTTGTTGATGTGAACACAAAAAATTCACCATGAGACCATATTCTAGGTCATGATGCAAATAAATGTAAAAGAATTCAAGTCATATGAAGTATGTTTTCTGACCACAAGGGGATTAAATCAGAAATCATAAACAAAAGACCTCTAGAAAATCCCTAAATATCTGAAAACTAAATAACATACTGCTAAATAACCCACGGATCAAAAAGGAAATGAATGAGAAATTAGAAGATATTGCAAACTGAATGAAAATGAAAACACAACATATCAAGCCTTGCGGGATTCTGCTAAAGCAGTACTTAGGGGAATATTTGTAGTAAAAGCCTATTTTAGAAAAGAAAGACATAAGACCTCAAAGCAATGACCTCAACTTCTACCTTAAGAAATTAGACAAAAAAGAGCAAATGAAATCAAAAGCAAGCAGAAGAAAGGAAATTAGGATAAAAATGAAAAATCAATAGAAAAGAGAAACAATACATAAGGTCAATGAAATAAAAATCTGGCACTTTCAGCCCTGGCTGGTGTGGTTCTGTGGAATGAGCACCAGCCTGTGAACCAAAGGGTCGCCGGTTTGATTCCCTGTCAGGGTACATGCCTGGGTTTCGGGCCAGGTCCCCAGTGGGGGTATGTGAGAGGTAATCACACACTGATGTTTCTCTCTTTCTCCCTCCCTTCCCCTCTCTCTAAAAATAAATAAAATCTTTAAAAAAATCTGGCACTTTGAAAAGATTAATAAAACTGAACTTCTAGCCAGGCTGATGAGGAAAAAAATAGTAGAAATATCAGGAATGACAGATATGATATCACTATAGATTCTACAGACAGTAAAGTAAAAGAAAAAAGGGGGGTATTTTGAATAACTTCATGCCAATAAACTTTACCACTTAGATGAAACTGACAAATTCCCTGAATGACCCGAATCCATGCTCCTTCTACTGCATCAGGAATTAGACCTTGCTCATGACACTTTGCTATGGAACCAGGGACAAAAATGGTTGAAGGTGCTCACCAACCAGCAGAGAAGACAATGTGGAATGATGACAGAGGTAACCAGTGGGCACTCTGGGAGCCTACAGGGGGAAAATCTAATCTTTGGAGCTATCACATATTTTAAAAAATTATGAAAGATAGACAAGAGGGACATATCCCAGGCAGGAGGAACAGAGAGGCATGAGGGAATGAGGGAGGGAGGAGGAAAGATAAAAGCCCCAGAAAGAAACTCACGAACAGTGTTGTATGCCTTGTTCAGGGACTGTTGGACTTTATCCCAGCGTAGAGGGAAGCCAATGAAAGATTCTAAACAAGACAGGAATGTGATCAGATTTGTCCTTCAGAAAGATCCCCTGGCTGCGATGGGGAGAAAGGACTGACAACCACTGCACTAATCCAGAGGGTTTGGACTTCAAGGGCATGATCTAAGGGCACAGCAGAGGGTCTGACCAGGAGAGGACGAACTTGAGAGACACCAGGAGGAAGACTCCATGGGCCTGGAAACCTTTCTGAATGTGCAGGGTAAGAAAATGGGGAGCGAGTCAAGAGCAACATGTAGGCTCTTGGCAGGAGAACCTGGGTGGCTGAGATGCAATTCCTCAGAAACTAGTCACTTAGAGAAAGATAGGAAAGTTCAGGGACTTCCGTGTGGGTCAATCTAAATAATTTCTTATTAAACTATAAAGAACACAGGATTCAAAGGTGACTTAATTGCTACCGTTTATGCATGTGTGTGTCAGGAGAATATATAGGTAGATGTTTGTAATTTACAGAGACTATCTCTGGGCCTTGTAATTGGTTACTCTGGGAGACACACTGACTGGCTGGGGCAGGGAAGGAACTTTGCAAATTATCAACTATTTACCCTACCCCTAATCAAAACAAACAAAAAAGGTAATGTAAATAAAACAGCCAATTTCTTCCCTGTCCCTAGACACGAAAAGGCAGCTATATTTAGAACAGCAAACATTTACTAAGAACAACTTCACTATGCCTGGCACTGGAACTGCGGTCTGGTCTCACCAGCGGAGTGAAGGCACTGGCTGTGCTCCCCTCCCCAGTAGGCCGCAGGCTGGATGCTCTGAGCTTACTCAGGGTAACCAGGTTCTTGGCAGAGAGAGAGGAGAAACACAGCTTGCTCCTGGTTTCCGTTCCCAGGCTGGGATGAAATGTTTCTTTTCTGATTGGCTTTTCTTCCTCTACTTCCAACTGAATCTATGCCAACAAGAGCCCCCTTCTGCCTGAACGAGCATGAGAGCACCCTGGCAACTGAAATGATGACAGAGGTCTGGGGGCCGGGGTCGTTTGTAAATGCCAGCAGAAAAACTTTCCAGTGTTTTTCCAAAGCAAGAGGAAAACCAAACCAGCCTTTTCTCCTTTTGGAGAAAAATCCAAAATTTTGGAATCGGAGACACACCGACAGGGCTGTAGAGACAAATCACCCTTCTAGATCAAACAGCAGCAAGGGACGGAGGACAAGAGGAGCCACAGGAAACTAGTGTCTTTCTGGGAAGAAGTCTCGCCTTGGTTCCCACAAAATGGAGGCACAGAACCTCAGAGTCCTAGTGCATACCTATTTTCACACTGCCTGTACTTCAATCAGAATGTGAGCTCCTGGAGGGAGGGACTTCGTCTTCCCACCTCAGTATCCTTGGTACATGGTAGGTGCCCAGAGGAATGGTCGGCTGGACAAACAGACTCTTGGAGAATAAATCTGACCTTGTTCGTACAGAGGAGAAAACTAAGGCCCAAGGAGGTACGCACACAGAGCAGGTGCTCAGTGAACCCCTGCTGAATGAAAGCTAGGTAGAGGGCTGGGCCCAGGACCAGGAGCAGTGAGCTCTATTAGTGAGGAGGAGAAAAGTGCAGGCAGCAATTGTTTTCCTAAGAAACCAACCCCCTCAAGGCCCCAAGCCTCCACAAACAGACTGCCTCCCTAGCCACAGGGTGGAGAAGGCTTGTGATCCAAGGTGGGCCAAAGAACAGCCTTCTCCTTGATTATGGTGATTGATCTTGTCATAGCACATGACCCAAGCAGCCAATCAGATTCCTCCTCTGGGATTTTTCTAATATTTGCTAGGAGAAAAATGGGTGTAGAAGGAAATAGAGACTTCCTCCCCCACAACCAGGATCCAAAGCTATAAGTCAGAGTAGCCTGCAGTCATGGCCCAGATTCAGGGGGAAGTCAGTAAGAATGAGTTAACAGAGAGAGACCAGCTCCACCCTTCCCTTTCCCACAGTCATGTGAGTCCATAAATCCCCCTTCTGCAGAGTAAGCTGGTATGAGCTGGCACTCTGTCTTCTGCAAAACAAACTGGTCCGTGCAAGGAATGTGGTAGAACTAAAAAACAGCAGGGGAGAGAAGCTGGAGCAAGGACTCTCAACTAGAAGGATCTGTGGATCCCAAACACAACATGCAAAATTTTAACATGTTTTCTGAGAAAACAGTGCTTACTAGATTTGCAAAAGGTAATGATCCCCTACAGAGTTAAAAATGAGGGAGCTAGAGAATAAGGAGAGAGACATTCCAAAAGACAGGGCCTCCCGATGAGGCTCTCTCAGGTTTGTCTTTGACTTGTCCCCCAGGTTCTGCAGGTCCACCTCCTCAATAATTCCATCTCCCAATCCTTCTGCCCCAACTTCCTTTGTACCTTTCCCTCTGCAACAGCCTCTGCATAGATAAAAACAGAACTGATGTTTTCTTCTGGCTATCCTCTACCCTTGGCAACTTATGTGCTGGGTTTCTACCCCAAGTTCTGAGTAGGGTCACCATTCATCCTGGTTTTCTGGGACAGCTGTAGTTGATATCTGCTATACCAGAGTAATTATTGATGGCACCCCCTTCATTCTCATAAGTGTCCTGATTCGACTGATACAAAGTCACCCTGCCTCCCAGGAATCATGAGAACCTCCCTCTCCCCTTTTCTTCCCTGTCCTATGGTGAGGCGCTACACAGCAAAGGTTCTGGGGATCTCAAGGTAAAAGGGCATCTCAGGGACAGGGTGGTATTTTGGCTCTCTGAGTAGCATCATGGCAGTCGGCAAGAACAAGTGCCTTACGAAAGGGGACAAAGAAGGAAGAAAAGAAGAAAGCGACTGACCCATTTTCTAAGAAAGACTGGTGTGATGTGAATATGATCAATATAAGAAGTACTGGAAAAGCACCTGTCACGGGAACCCAAGGAAGCAAAATTGCATCTGATAGTCTCAAGGGTCGATTTTTGAAGTGAGCCTAGCTGATCTGCAAAACAATGAGGTTGTATTTGGAAAATTCAAGCTGATTACTGAGGATGTTCAGGGCAAACACTGCCCAGCTCCTATGGCATGGATCTTCCTTATGACAAAATGTGCTCCATGGTCAAAAAATGGCAGACCATGACTGAAGCTCATGTTGACCTCAAGACTACCAATGGTTATTTGCTCCATCTACTCTGTGTTGGTTTTACTAAAAAACCACAACCAGATTCAGAAGACCTATTATGCTTGGCATTCAACAGGTCTGCCAAACCCAGATGATGATGGAGATCATGACCCGAGAGTTACAGATAAATGACTTGAAAGAAGTGGTCAATAAACTGATTCTAAGTAGCATTGGAAAAGACATAGAAAAGGCTTGCCAATCTATTTATCCACTCCATGACATCCTTGCTGGAAAAGTCAAAATGCTGAAGAAGGTTAAGTCTGAATTGGGAAAACTCATGGAACTTCATAGTGAAGGCAGCAGATCTGGAAAAGCTACTGGGGTGAGACAGATGCTAAAATTGAATGTGCTGATGGATATGAGCCCCCACCCCCCAATCCAAGAAGCTGTTTAAAATTCAGACTTTTAGGGTTATTTTGACTTCTGGCCAAGATGGAGGCGTAAGTGGACACACTGTGCCTCCTCTCACAACCAAAATTAAGGACAACAAAGATTTAGAAACAAGAAAACAACCAGAACTGATAGAAAACTGAAATGTACGGAAGCCCAACAACCACTCATCCAGACTGGTAAGAGGGACAGAGTCCCAGCAGGAGAAAGTTGAGGTTGGCGACTCAGGCATGCAGGCAGTAGCAGCTGGCAGATCCCAGGTGTGCAGGTGGCATCTAGCAGACCCCAGGCACACAGACAGCGGCTAGTGGACCCAAGGCATGGGGTGGCAACTGTGCGGACCCAGTGAGGCCACTCCAGGTGGCTGGCTGACCAGGTGGTCCCACATTCACATGCAGATAATCCAGGCAAAGGGGAAGCAGAAGAAGGGACTGGAATCCCAGAGAGAGAGCAGAGCAAGCGCCATTGTTCCCTCTCGGACCCCGCCCCCACATACAGCTTCACTACCCAGCAGCTGGGCTGCCCTGCCCTGGGGAACACCTAAGGCTCCACCCCTCACTATGTAACAGCTGTGACCAGACCAGAAAAAAACTCAAAAAACAAAAAACAAAAATGGCTCAAACGGGAGAACAAATCAAAGCCCCAGTGCCAATTCATCTAAGCGACCAAGAGATAGCCAACCTATCAGTTCAAAGCCCTGGTGATCAGGATGCTCACAGAATTGGTTGATTTTGCTCACAAATTAGATGAAAAAATGAAGGCTACAATAAGTGAAATTAAGGAAAACGCACAGGGAACCAATAGCGATGGGAGGAAAACTGGGACTCAAATCAATGGAGTGGACCAGAAGGAAGAAACAAACAACCAAACAGAAAAGAAGGAAGAAACAAGAATTCAAAAAAATGAGGAGAGGCTTAGGAACCTCCAGGACATCTTTAAATGTCCCAATATCCGAATTATAGTGGTACCAGAAGGGGAAGAGGAAGAGCAACAAACGGAAAAGTTATTTGAACAAATAATAAAGGAGAACTTCCCAAATCTGTCAAAGGAAATAGACTTCCAGGAAATCCAGGAAGCTCAGGGAGTCCCAAAGAAGGTGGACCCAAGGAACACACCAAGGCACATCATAATTACACTAGCCAAGATTAAAATGAAGGAGAGAATTCTAGAAGCAGCAAGGGATAAGGGGACAGTCACCTACAAAGGAGTTCCCATCAGATTGTCAGCAGGATTTCTCAAAAGAGACCTTACAGGCAAGAAGGGGCTAGAAAGAGGTATTCCAAGTCATGAAAGTCAAGGACCTACAGCCAAGATTGCTCTATCCAGCAAAGCTTTCATTTAGAATGGAAGGGAAGATAAAGTGCTTCTCAGATAAGGTCAAGTTCAAGGAGTTCATCATCACCAAGCCCTTATTATATGAAATGTTAAAGGGACTTACCTAAGAAAAAGAAGATAAAAATATGACAGTAAAAAGACAGCAAACTCACAGATATTAACAACCACACCTAAAACAAAAGCAAACTAAGCAAACAAGTAGAACAGGAGCAGAAACACAGAAATGGAGATCACATGGAGGGTTAGCAATAGGGGAGTGGGGGGAGGAGAGAGGGGGACAAGGTACATAGAACAAGTAGCATAGATGGTGGGTAGAAAATAGGGGGAGGGCAAGAATAGTGTGGGAAATGTAGAAGCCAAAGAACTTATGACACAGGGACATGAACTAAAGGGGGGGAATGTGGGTGGGAGGGGGTGTGAAGGGTGGAGGGGAATGATGGGGGGAAAATGGGACAAATATAATAGCATAATCAATAAAATATATTAAAAATTTTTTAAAAATTCAGACTTTTAATAGTGACAAATAAAAACCTACTGGTGATGCTAAAAAAGAAAAATATGTACCCTAGGTAAGTCCACCTACGTAAGGGATAAGGTGGGAGTTTGGCTAAAGCCCTGTTTACGTACGTACGTACACACACACACACACACACACACACACACACACACACTCTTTCCCATCTTTGGGGAATTTGCCTCTTATTTTTACACTTACCCTCCCTGGCTGAGGAGCCAGGTGTTAACAATTCCCACCTCCTCTCCCATAGCCTTTGCCTCCCTTCCCAATTATGGTGAACCCAAATCAAGACAGCTCCAGCCTCTCCCTTAGTAGGGGCTGGAAAAGCCTCTCTTCCCACAGATCATCAGCCTAAGCTGCAGCTCCCAGCTCTTCAGCATATGGAGGGAAGGTCTCTCCAGCAGCTGGAGCAATCAGGACCCAAGAAAAAGACGACTGTGCCCAGGGACTCTAGGGCCTTGTGTGGTCAGCTGGGTATGTGTTCTAGGGGGCAAGGGGATGGTGCTAGGTGCTTGGTCACAAGATCGTGGGTTGGGCTATGTGAGCTGGAGAAGAGAGGAGAGAGCACGTGTGGATTCTTTTGGGGGTTGCCTTTGCTGGTCCTTTCTCTACTTGTCACAAGCGGTTTTTCTAAACATATACCTTAATGTTCCACTCCCCTGCCTAGAAATCCTGCACCAGCTTTCATTCTCTAAGCTTCATCAGTCTTCTAGTTCTCCCCAAAAGCTATTCTCACTCTTCACCTGGAGAGCTCCCACTGGTCTTGCAGGGCTGTCCAAGCACCAGCTTCTCAATCATCCTATTCCCCCAGGCTAAACTAAGACCCTTATTCTGCACACTCCTGCACCACCCTTGATGTGGGTTGCTGCCTTAAAGCAATAATGCTATGCTGTTACTGACATCAACCTAGACAGCTCAGTGAGCTTCCTGGAGACACTCACCAGCATAGAGAATGTGTTCAAGCCCACATCTGAATGAATGAGGAGGAAGCAATGCCTACAGTCTGGTCAATCCCTTAGCCTCAACCAGTGGTTTTTGGGGATCTCTGGGCCTAGGGAAAATGTTTTAGAGGCTCTTCAAACAACCAAGCCTTATCTACTAAGTCAAAAGGCTTTAAGCTGACCAAGGACCAGCTATCATTGCTTTCCACAAAGGAGTTTATTTGAACTGCATCTGGCCATTAAAACTATCTCCATGGACGAAAAACCCCAACAAGCTGAGATCCTCTAACTTTGCGAGAAAGCTCTAAGATTTTTATCCCTGCCAGTTCTCACTCTGTTTATGAAATCACAAGAAACCACTGGTCTACTTCCTAGAGTCATGGGAGAAGAAATAAGGAATCTGTTCCTGGCTCTATCCTCTTAGAAATATAACAGAAAAAGTTATGGCAGTATTCTATTTGGGTTTTTGTTTTTTTTTTTTGCAAAGCTTTGAGAAGATGTGCTCATAATGGCTGGGAAGACCCCTTCCTTACACCTTACCCATACATTTTATTATTTTCTGATTTAGGTCAAATCTCATTGCAGTTAATTTCCTGGGACTAACCAAATACTAATGCTGGAATGAGATTCATTTTTATAAATTGCTTGAAACAACTGGGTCACAGTCAGATAATCCTGAGGTCCCATAAGGTGGGGAGTCAGGCAGACCTGGGTCCACATCCTGGCTATATCATTTCCAATCTGGGTGATCTTGGGTGACCCCTGAGCTTTAATTTCCTCATTTATAAAATGGTTATAAGACAGTAAAATAATCCTACCCAGAACTACAATGTCTATCACCCAGGAAAGGTTCAGCAAATACGGGGATGACCAAAAAGTTCATTTGGTTTTTTTCCGTACAATGGCTCTAGTAGTGCTTAGTTGTCTTTAGCTTTATAAAAGCTTATCAAAGTTGGTGAATTTTTGTATAGCCATTTTAAAATATTAAAGATGGAAGAAATAAGCATCATTTTCAGCATCTTATGCTTTATTATTTTAAGAAAGGCAAAAACACAACTGAAATGCAAAAAAAGATTTGTGCAGTGTACAGAGAAGATGCTGTGACTGATCGAACATGTCAAAAGTGGTTTGCAAAGGTTTGTGCTAGAGATTTCTCGCTGGATGGTGCTCTGTGGTTTCACAGACCAGTTGAAGCTGACAGTGATCCAATCAAGACTAATATTAACTGAGACCAATCAATGTTATACCACATGGGAGATAGCCAACGTACTTAAAATATCCAAATCAATAGTTATTGGTGAAAATGAAAAATATATCTTTTATTTTATGGGAAAAAAAAGCGGACTTTTTGGCCAACCCAATATTAACTGAATCAGAAGCTACATTTTTTCAAAAATATTCCATATTGTCATTCCCAAAAGGCTCTTCCCAAGAGCTATTTATTTATTTATTTATGACAGAGAGACATCGATTTGCTGTTCCACATATTTATGCATTCATTGTTTGGCTATTTATTTAAATCCTCAACTGAGGATATACTTATTGATTTTTAGAGACAGGAACTAAGAAAGGGAAAGAGAGCGGGGAGAGAGAGATGACAGAGAAATATTGATCAGCTGCATCCAGGGTAAGACATTAGTAATTTGGTGACCTTGGACAAGTCACTTAACCTCTCTGAGGCTTACTGTCCATGCGTGTGATATGAGGATCATAATACCTCTATCTTACTGGACCATTGTAAGGAGTAAAGCAGCATATGCAAGGCACTTGTGTAGCATAATACTTGATTAGCAGGCAATAAATCTTCATTCCTTTCCATTTTAATATGGCAAAAGAGTGAAAACGAAGGCTTAAAAGTTAAGTAACTTCCCCAAGATTGCAGTTAGTAATTGATGAAGCCTAAATTTAAACCTAGTGTGTCTGACTTCAGAGTTCTTGTTATTATTACTGCCATTTTAAAAACAAGGACACAGACTCAGAGAGACCAAATAGCTAATCTTAACGGCAGACATCAAATTTAAGCACCCTTCTGCTCAATGATTAATCTTGGTAGGAAAAAATCCAAAGAGTAAGAACAGATTGGGCACAACAATGTGAATGTACTTAATACCACAAAACTGTATACTTAAAAATGGTTAAAATGGTAAATTTTATGTTATATATATTTTACCACACAGACCAAAAAAAAAAAAAAAAAAAAAAGATTGATTTCATGAGTTTGCTATCTGATCTTCCCTGCTGAACAATGTAGTTTATAACCATGTATGTGAGAATAAAAAAAACTGGAGGACTAACAAACTGCACAGAATAACCAGAAACCAAAATACTTGGGGGGGGTGGGGGGGTGGAGATAATATCTATTCCCTTAAACAATATACAACAGTACTAGATTATAAACTGATTGTTTAGAAAAGAATGTAAAGAAAGGAAGTCAGAAAGCAGGCTTCCTACCAAGGCCTCTTGGGTCCCATGTAGTCAATTAAAAAACAAAAGGTATGAAGGACAAATGCTGAAAATTCTCCAGCCAATTAAAACCCTTTATCCTGGCCTCAGTATCCCAAGGCCATCCCACAGATAACTGACAGACAGGTTCAGAGTCTTTCCTGTCTCCCGCCTCTCACTTCAATTGGTACCTTGGTTTTCCTGGCTCCAAATGTGGAGAGAAACCATCCAATGCTCCCTGCCACTCCACCCTCTGCCTTCGGCCTCACTACCAGCCTCTCCCAGCCAAGCTACCTTCCAAATCCTGCTGAGCACTCCTCCAGACCATCTCTGTACCCCATCAGACATGAGACCCAGTTCTGGTTCCAGCTCTCTGGTCAAATCAAAGTCTTAGCTTCCTTATCTGTGACATGGGGGTGGGGAATTGTAAGGGAAGTCAGAGGTGCAATATGGCTCCAGTAGTAAAGGTGCTGGACTCTCTGTTTAACTTCTGTGACTGTTTAACTCTCTGTAGCTTCAGGTTTGGCTGACCACCCAGAAAGCCAGATGCCATCCAAAGATAAACACCAGGCCCCCAGGAAGGAGGTTAATCAATGTATAGAGTGTGGATAACTGCCTGATGCTATCTGTTAACTTGGAAATGCATTGTTCTTTGTGGTGGTCTAAGTGACCACTCACCATTAACCCCCTGTCCTGACAGGGGTGTGGATTTTTTCCCAGCCAGTCTACCATAGGAAGCAGCTGCTTTGCTTGTGTAAGTTTCTCCTATTAAGCTCTTACGAATCTGAGTAAGGCTACTGATCAGTTCTTTAGAACCAATCCTGAATTTAGACTTCTGAGGCTTTCCCCCAACAGGAATGGATGCGGATGATCGAAGTCTCTTATGTTTCCAAGACACAGTAACTCATCAGAACCTGAATAAGGTCAACTAGGCTGAGCCATCCACCCTTCTTTCTTATCTATTGTCAAGACATGTACTGAAAACCAACTGTATGGGAAAACATATTTGCCAATGATACCTCAGACAAGGGTTTAATCTCCAGAATATATAAAGAACTTACACGACTCCACTCTAAGAAGACAAGCAACCCAATTAAAAAATGGGCAAAGGACTTGAACAGACTCAAGTCCTTCTCCAAGGAGGACATATAGAAGATCCAGAGACACATGAAAAGATGCTCAATATCGCTGGCTATCAGAGAGATGCAAATCAAAACCACAATGAGATACCACTTCACATCAGTCAGAAACAAAGCAACAAACAACAAGTGTTGGAGAGGTTGTGGAGAAATGGGGACCCTAGTGCACTGTTGGTGGGATTGCAAGCTGGTACAACCACTATGGAAAACAGTATGGAATCTTCTAAGAAAACTCAAAATGGATCTGCCTTTTGACCCAGCAATTCCACTGCTAGGATTATATCCTAAGAACCCTGAAACACCAATCCAAAAGAACCTATGCACCCCAATGTTCATAGCAGCACAATTTACAACAGTCAAGTGTTGGAAGCAACCTAGGTGCCCATCAGTAAATGAATGAATCAAGAGACTATGGTACATTTACACAATGGGATTCTATGCAGCAGAAAGAAAGAAGGAGTTCCTACCCTTCGCGACAGCATGGATGGAAATGGACGGCATTATGCTAAGCAAAATAAGCCAGGCAGTGAAAGACAAACACCATATGATCTCACCTTTCACAGGAACCTAATCAACAAAACAAACGAACAAGCATAATATGACCAAAGACACTGAAATTGAGAACAGGCTGACAGTCACCAGAAGGGAGAGGGGAGGGAATTTCAGGGGAAAAGGGGAAGGGTTTAGAGCAACAAGTATAAAGGACACATGGACAAAAACTAGGGGAGGTGGAAATGGGAGGGAGGTGGGGGGTGCTGGGGCGGTGGGCTGGGATGGGAGTAAAAGACAGAAAACTGTACAAGAACAACAATTAAAAGAAAAAAGAGAAACAACCTAAGTGCTCATCAGTGAATGAATGGATTAAAAAAAAAAAAAAAAGACATGTACCAAGATATAGCTCTGTAATGTCCAGCTGTCACAGTGTGTCTTAATGCTGACCATCTCAGGTGCTGATCTTTACTATCTTGGAGACTATTTCTTTAAAGAAAAGGATGATTACGCATCTACTTTGGACATGGCTTTCCTCCCTCCTATGAACCACAGAGCCATATGCCTTTATTAGCAATTAAAACAAAACTAAACAAAAACTTATTTCTCATACATGAAAAACATCAGAAAACTCCTTCTTGGATCTGTTTTCACTAAAGATACAGAAAACTAATTTTTAAACTATTGGATCAAAGCGGGCAGAGAAATTCAGGCCAAAGTTAACTCATAGTAGACTGATGTGGTCTTAGGAGGCTTATGAAAGCACCTCTTGTTTCTGCTTCCCTCCATACCGCCTGCGTTCTCTCCTACTTCCCAACAGAGAAGGCAAGACAGCAAATACGACAGATGTAGATTTTCAGCTGGGTTTGCACCTCCCCAAGTAGCCAACATGGTCCGAGAATGCAAGGAACTGGCTGAGAAGGGACTGAAAACCCATAATCTGGCCCATTTCCTATATTTATAGGCAGTGAACGGACTGGGGAAAATTCTGTGTCTACACAAACACACACCCTCCTTTCTCCCTGCAAGAGGCAGCCTCCCTCCTCCAAGCTGCCTCTCACAGGCCTACTCACGGTCTCCCTTGGACACATTATAATTCGTGATAGGCCATGAGACTGAGACAGAGGCCAACAATGATGAGGTTCTGTACTCCCAGTTACTCCCAGCACAGAGCCCTGCACTACTAGGCGTTTTAGAAACATATGTTGAATGAGTAACAGAAGGATAATATAATGGCCTCTGAGGTTCTTAAAGAGGCAATAGTAAATAAAACTGCTCTCTTCTCACGTCCCGAGATACTTACTAAGAAACTCATCAAGACTGCTGGAGTGCTGAAAACGGTCTATGTCCTGATCTGAGCAGTGGATATGTAGGTATACATACATTTGTAAAAATTCACTGAGCTGTACACTTAAGATTTGTCTGCTTTACTATAAGTTACACCTCAACAAAAAAAATCAAGCAGCACCAAAAACTGCTATTTATAGACCAACTCTCCCAGGTATCTTTATAGAGGATTTCCCAATCCTCCCCAGAGTCCAAAAAAGAAGGGTTAAAAGTAGGAATTATTCTGAACCCTTGCACAGGAGGCCCCTGGGGTGCAGGAAAAGACAGTCTGGTAGCAGAGTCAGGAATGTAGCAACAACAAGACCTTGGAGTTTATGATCCTCCACCCAGGCTGAGCCAGTCAGCCAAACCACCAATAGCCACTTCTGACTCAAAAGAAAACAACCCCCTAAAATAGCAACTGTTTGCTCCATCTCTCCAGTCAGCTGGTTTTCTGCATGGCAAATTTAAATTTTATTTTCGAAACCATTCTGGCAAGACTGGGAGGGAACATGCCACCACAGTGTCTACTAAGAAGCAATGAGGCAGCAGAGCTCACTGGAATGAGGTAGAAACGACGGGTCTAGCCCCAGGTTTGCCTTCATGAGTTGTGTCATTTTTAACAGGTCACCTACTCTCTCTGGGCCTGGATTTCTCCCTGCATGGGCAAGATGAGCTCTAAAGTTGTGTGATTTTTCCAGAGCTGCTTAGGAGATAGGAATGTACTGTGAAAGTTAATAAAAGTGAGAGAACTGTTTTAATGAGCACTAGAAGGGACTTGAGGTTTTAAAGACCGTAATTTAGAACCAGGTGGGTAAATGGCTTCCATATTCCTAAGAAGCTTAGCTGCTCATGGTGGCACCAGGATTTACACGATGCACAAAAGACCTTTCCAGAGAAGCCCGCTGCCTTCCCCAAGACTCCCAGCATCATCTTCAGTTGCCATGCTAAGGAGCAGATTTAATTAAAAGGACTCAAGTCAGACCAGCTCATAGCTTTGGTTCCTTTCTCCACTCCCCTCACATAGGAGACAAATCACCCATATCTTGTGGCCCAAAGGTGGGTCAGTGAGGAAGTCAAGCTCTGCCACAAGGAAGCACCCCCAGTATGCTTAACTGGTCAGTACTGGGGTTTTGTCCAGCAGAGCTTGAACCTGCTCAGCCCCAGCAGAAATCTGTGGCTCTAATTTGCCAAAAGTCTGGCAGTCAATTCAGAGGCAGGCTAGAGGGTCAGACACCAGGACAGATGCCCTCTAGCATCTGTGTTGCTTGCCTGGACAAAGGCTCTGGGGAGCAGCTGAAATCCATTACCAGCTCTGGCCTCTGAACTAGGGAATCAAAATGGAAACATCTCCAGCACCTTCTACAAAACAGTCTGTGGCTGCTCTCAGCATCTACGAAGAGCAGGGATGTACCCACACTGTTAACAGACAAAATGAATGCTGAGCTGCTCCATCTTTTTTATGCAGCAAAACTGCTTGGAGCAACATCTTGTTCTCTGGAGGGTTACTGTACAGTGAGCACTTGTTGATTCAGAGAATGTTGGAGCAGAAACGAATCTTGGCATTCGTTTAATCCATCCTTTTCATTTTACTGTCAAGAAAACAAAGGCCCAGAGTTGGGAAGACACTTGCCCAAAGATACCAGCTGACAGGGTCAGAGCTAGAACCAGGGTACAGTGTCTCTAAGTCCTAGAGCTCTGCTTGATCATCCTGGGTGATGGGCGGGGAAGCACCCAGACAGCAGGAAAGCTAACAGGAAACTGGGAGCTCAGGAAAGTGGGGGAAGGGTTCACTTTCAGATGTTTCTGATTAAGACAGCAAGCAGAGAGTTGGGGCTGAACTTAATGAATGGCCTCAGAAACACAGGTCCTCATCCTCAGCCAAGGGAATTAACTAGCTCTCTCTCTCGGATCAAAGATAAACATGAAAGGAAGATTATATAATCTCAAAGATCACAACTAATTGAGTGAGCCAGCCAGGCGCTGGGAGTAAATGTTCAATATGAGGCAGCCAAGGACCTGATTAATAAATGAGGCTGAGTCAAGCTAATTTAAATAGGGAAGATATGCCTGCTTAACCTTCAGCATGTAACCTGAGATGATCTCAAGTGGAGAAAAGTTGCTATTCTGTCTCCAACCAGTTGCCCAGCATATGCTGGGCTTCAGGCTTCAAATAAAGCAGGAGGGGAGCCAAGAAATAACTAGAAAAAGGGTGGTGACCCCATGGGTCCTCTCTTATAAGGGAACAGCCCCTCTACCCACCTCATTCCCTCAAGCAGTAATGGGCAGAAAGCCTACTAAAGGAAAGCTTCACCAGGGTGCTGCGGGAAGATTGCCGCTGGTCTCCAGCAACTGCTCTCTAGAGACAGGAAGTGTCCGTTCAGTTTGTGCCTCAGTAAATTCAACCTAACACAGATTCCTCAGCATGGCATCCAGGGCCTCCTCAGAGAAGTGGCAGCCTACCTTTTCAACTCTCACTGCACCTGAGCCAGCAGGTACCTGTATCGCCTCACCCCTTCCCTACATACACAGTATATGCTAGTCTTGGCTCCTATAATCCCCTGCCTGGAATGGCCCAGCTCTTCCTCTGTCACCAATCTTGCTCATCTGTGTCCCATCATCTATGTCCCATACAGTCCTTTCCCATGAAATCTGCCACAGTAGGAACTCAAATGTTGGCTGAATTGGGTAGAACTTAATATAAGAACCTTTTTCCTTTTTCCACCATCATCTGACAGAAACAGCCCCATCCTTGAATGCCAACAGGAGGCCCAGCTCCTAAACCTGGGAGTAGCTGGCTCTCTTTCACGGACAATTTGTGTGGCCTGACCTCTCTGCCTCTTACCTCTGAAATTAACAGTAATAGTACCTGTCAGAGAAGCTGAGTGCTTTGAGATGAGAGGTTCTGGAAACAGAACAGATTCTCAAGTTCAAGGCCATTATTTTAAACTCCCCTTAGACCCATGCACCATTTACCAACTAATGCTAGGAACTTAAACCTTGTTTCCAGCCAAATGCCTCTTCTTTTATCACAAATTCCCTAGTGTACAGCTGTTGAGAGAGCTACACTGAGGACTTCAGGGATCCTGTTGGCTTCGTATTTCCACAGAGTGTGGAGATTCCATCTTGAGTGTGGACAGTTCATAGTTTCAAGAAAAGCCCAGAGTTTTCTGGCCTGCTATTCTCTAAAATCTCATTGTATAAATGTATCAATTGGTTCCCATCCTAGGAGCCATGAGCCCACTAGGTTCAGTTACCACTTCACTGCTCTGTCAATGTGGCCACCCGGCACACTGCCTGTGCACATGATGACTATATGTACCACACAATAATAGAAACAACTACCATGTGACCACCTACTACCACCATTCATGCCAGGCAGTCCTAGGACAGAGACACAAATAGTGGGTATTAAATAAATACTGGTTGAAACAAATTATTTTCTCAATTAATGGGTACTAAAAGTACCAATATTATCACATGGCCATCCCTGATATTTTTTGGAATTAGAAAAGGATTCTTCAACCTGGAAAAGACAGGACCTCTGGGTTGATGAAAGAGTCCTGGCTGGGAGAAATTCAGGTCTGGGTTTGAGTCCTAGCCACACTCCCAGAAAGTAGAGCCAGGGGGCCCTGAGATAGCTCTAGACTTCCATCTGCTCAGCAGAACAGAAGGGTAGGATTCAAAGTACTCTCTTGGATCCTCCCAGCTCTGCTCTTTAAGACCCTGCACCCTCAGGCCAGCCTCTGAAGCTGCACTGCTCCTCCTTCAGGTCTTCACCAGCCCTGGAACAGTGGTTCTCAACCCCTGGAGCTCTTGTTCCCAGAGGACAATAAGCAGTATTTGGAGACATTTTTGGTGATCAAGGGGGTACTTGGACATCTAGTGGTAGAGGCCAAGGATACTGCTAAATATCCTGCAATGTACAGGACAGCCCCCACAACAAAAAATTACCCAGTCCAAAATGTCAATAGTGCCAAGGCTGAGAAACTGAGCAAACTAGCTTATTGTGGTAAAAGAAATGAAAGCCACACTGGAAAATACACAATGCTAACGTTGTAGCACAATGAATAAGTGAATAGAGTGAATATAGGTTCTCAAGCCATTCTGGACACATATGAACATGTGTGCTCTACTTCGTCCTCTCTCTGGCATTAGTCCCACTGTGTATAAAATGAGCCAATCACTCTAAGGATCCTCAACCTTGTCCTCCTAAACCTGACCTACACCCATTATTGACACACAGCCTTGCTGAAGCTGGCAAGGGAATCTGAGATTGGGCATTCCTAAGAGGGAGGCAGAACAGTGCAGAAAAGCATGAGACCTGCAGCCTAAAGAAGGGTTCTAGCGTTGACACAGTCCCTAGGAAAACCACTTAACTGCTGTCTTAGTTTTCTCCCCTTGTGAAATGGGGTTAAAATCATACCCTGCCCTACCTACCTTATAAAGCCTCTCTGAGTTTCAAAATAAGATCACAGTTGTGAAAGTGCTCTGAAAGCCATAAAATCCTTTACAAATGAGAAGTATTTCCCTGCAAAATAACAGGTGTTCACACTGTGGAAGGAATATTATAAAAATTTATTTACAGTGACAGGATTTTGTCCATTGATAAGTTATAAGTACTAAAGGCTATAGAGACCTGGCCCTATGAGAAAATCAAAGATACCAGAACCCACCATGGTACAGCCCAAACTCAGGAGGCCCAAGGCTCCTGGGTCAGCCCTGTGACTCTCGTAATCCAAACCTTGGCTTTCTCATCTCTAAAGCGGGCAGGGGTGTAACACCACTTTATGCATGGGGCTGGTGAAAAGATCAGACGTGATCAAGTTTATAAAGCGCATGGCATTTACCAAAGATGGGAGAATGCTTTCATTTTCTGAAGATTTTCCTCCTGAAAAAGAATTTTTTTAACTTTGAAATATAATTTTCTTATAATGATGAAAATAACCTAAGAAAAGGTGTTTTCTTCCGGCCAAGATGGAGGCGTAGCTGGACACGCTGTGCCTCTTCTCACAACCAAGATTAAGGACAACAAAAATATAGAACCAAAAAAAAGAAAACCCAACCAGGACAGAGAGAAAATTGAATTGTGCGGGAGTCCAACAACAAGGATCCACCCAGACCGGTAAGAGGGGCAGAGTCTGTGGCCAGAGGTGTCGGATCGCAGCGGGATAAGCCGGTGGTGGTCCAGGGTGCGCAGTCACTCTAGGCGCACAGGCGGTGGCATTGCTGAACGCAGGGAGGCCAAGCAGGGCACACAAGGAGGCTGACTGTGGACACACATTTGTGCAGATAAACCAGGCGAAAACAGGCAGCAAGACAGACTGTGCAACGCAGGGCCCCAGCGCTGGGAAGTGAACCCTAAAAGCAACCACCGAAAATACTTGTAGGGGCTGAGGTTCCGGGAGGGAGTCCCAGCCTCACAGGAGAGTTCATTAGGGAGACCCACGGGGTTCTGGAGCGTACGCAGGCCCACCTGCCTGGGAATCAGCACCAGAAGGGTCCAGTTTGCTTGGGGGAAGCAGCGGAAGTGACTGAAATCTGGCAGAGAGTGGAGCAAGTGCCATTGTTTCCTCTCAGACCCCGCCCCCACATCCAGCATCACAACCCAGCAACTGGCCTGCCCCGCTCTGGTGAACGCCTAAGGCTCCGCCTCTCACTACATAATAGCCGCGACCAGACAAAAACAAAAAAACCAAGACCAAGGATGGCTCAAAAGGGAGAATAGGCAGGGCCCCAGAGCTAATTCATCTGAACAACCAGGAGGTGGTCAACCTACCAGATGCAGAGCTCATAGCACTGGTAGCCAACCTATCAGAAGCACAGTTCAAAGCTCTGGTGATTAGGAAGCTCACAGAATTGGTTGATTTTGGTCGCAAATTAGAGGAACAAATGGAGGCTACAATAAGTGAAATGAAGGAAAACACACAGGGAACCAATAGTGATGGGAGGAAAACTGGGACTCAAATCAATGGAGTGGACCAGAAGGAAGAAACAAACAACCAAACAGAAAAGAAGGAAGAAACAAGAATTCAAAAAAATGAGGAGGCTTAGGAACTTCCAGGACATCTTTAAACATCCCAACATCCGAATTATAGGGGTACCAGAAGGGGAAGAGGAAGAGCAACAAGTGGAAAACTTATCTGAACAAATAATAAAGGAGAACTTCCCCAACCTGGCAAAGGAAATAGACTTCCAGGAAGTCCAGGAAGCTCAGGGAGTCCCAAAGAAGTTGGACCCAAGGAGGAACACACCAAGGAACATCATCATTACATTAGCCAAGATTAAAATGAGGAGAGAATTCTAGAAGCAGCAAGAGATAAGGGGACAGTCACCTACAAAGGAGTTCCCATCAGATTGTCAGCAGATTTTTCAAAAGAGACCTTACAGGCAAGAAGGGGCTAGAAAGAGGTATTCCAAGTCATGAAAGTCAAGGACCTACATCCAGGATTGCTCTATCCAGCAAAGCTTTCATTTAGAATGGAAGGGCAGATAAAGTGCTTCTCAGATAAGGTCAAGTTCAAGGAGTTCATCACCAAGCCCTTATTATATGAAATGTTAAAGGGACTTACCTAAGAAAAAGAAGATAAAAATATGACAGTAAAAAGACAGCAAACTCACAGATATTAACAACCACACCTAAAACAAAAGCAAACTAAGCAAACAAGTAGAACAGGAACAGAAACACAGAAATGGAGATCACATGGAGGGTGAGCAACAGGGGAGTGGGAGGAGGAGAGAGGGGGACAAGGTACATAGAACAAGTAGCACAGACGGTGGGTAGAAAATAGGGGGAGGGCAAGAATAGTGTGAAAAGTAGAAACTAAAGAACTTATGAAACATGGACATGAACTAAAGGGGGGAATGTGGGTGGGAGGGGGTATGAAGGGTAGAGGGGAATGATGGGGGAGAAAAATGGGACAACTGTAATAGCATAATCAATATAATATATTTAAAAAGAAAGAAAAGGTGTTTGTTCCTACACTGCTCTCTGTTCTTTATACCTCCAAAATTACCTCTAAATCTAAGTATGAGAAGGGCTGTCTGCAGCCACCAACCATACAGCCCTGACTGCCAAGAGCAAATGCTGAATGTCAGGCTGACATCCTTCCTTGGACATGGCCGGAAGGCTAGCAGAGTCCACTGCAACTCAACAACCAGCTCTACTCCAGACTTGCTAAGCAATCCATAACCACCTACTTACTGCCCAGTATGCAAGATTCTAAAGGGAGAAAATGCTCAGGAGAGATGAAAGCAACCCATCCACCTGATGGAGAATTAAGGAACTAGCAATCATTTGGGATTTAAACGTTACCTTTGTCAGTCAACGTTTCTAAGTCTAATGAATTCTGTGGACACCCAGTTGGTCAAACTCCTCACCCTAATGTGGAGTCTTTCAAGTGGCCTTGTCGCAGTAGCAACCTCTCTCTTCAAACCTCTGTATAAAACAGCCACCAGACTACACACATGTATGAGTCTCATTTTTGCTTTTACCACTATCAGGTCTTACAAAGATTACAAACAAGGAACTTACAGTTCTTGCATATGCAGACAGTAAAGAATCCACTTCTCAGGTTTATTAGTCCCTACTTCCTTTTGCCAGAAGCAGACAGTTGTAAAGCAAATTTGTAATAATTGTCAGAATATTATTTTTAAAGATTTTATTTATTTTTTTAGAGAGAGGAGAAGGGAGGGAAACAGAGAAGGAGAGAAACTTAGGTGTTTCTGTATCAGACACCCCCAACCAGGGACCTGGCCTGCAACACAGGCACATGCCTCAACCGAGAATTGATCAGGGACCCTTTTGCTCACAGGCCAGCACTCAACCCACTGAGCCACACCAACCATGGCAGAATAAGCTGTATTTTTTTTTTAAGAATTTTTTTTAACATTTTATTTATTCACCTTTAGAGGGGAAGGGAAGGGGAGAGAGAGAGAGAGGGAGAGAAATATCAATGTATGGTTGCCTCTCATGTGTCCTCTGCTGGGAACTGGCCTGCAATCCAGGCATGTGCCCTGACTGGGAATCGAACCGTGATCCTTTGGGTCACAGGCCCGCGCTCAATCCACTGAGCTACGCCAGCCAGGGCAGAATAAGCTGTATTTTAAACTTAGTATTCCAAAGCTAATTATTTTATGACTAACCTAAGCCAAACATTTATCCATTCTTATGTCCTCCCAAAGGCACTTCTGATTCAAATAAAGTACTTTTTAAAAGTACTGTGCCCTGGCCCTGGCTGGTATGGCTCAGTTGGTTGGAACCTTAGTCCATAGACAAAAGGGTTCAATTGCTGGTCAGGGTACTTATGGGAAGCAATTAATCAATGTTTCCTCTCTCTCTCCCCCTCTCCCTCCCCCCCATCACTAAGTATATCATCAGGCGTGAATTAAAAAAAATAAAAAGTGCTGCATGTGTTTCCAGTTCCTGGTTTTTCTTTCTCAAAAACTTTTCCTATTAATTCAGTTTCAAGCACTCATACATTTTGAGTTCCCTTCTGCTCTAATATTCTAGTACTCTCCAAAATAACTATTTAATAAAACACAGATTCAAGCAATTCACACATGCACCCACTCTACTGTATATCCTATACTCTGAATTCTGAATATGCTTCTAGAATAGATCACACTGTATCCTGAGTATACCTGTTTTTATTGTCTGTCACTCTAGTTAGATTGTGAGTGTGTCAAAGGCAATGACCTGTCTTCATCTGCAGTTACCCAGTAAACTAGGATAGTATCTGCCACACAGCTGGAGTTAATATATATCGACTCATGAATGAAGCAAGTTTCCAGCTTCCTTCGTTAAAAATGGACCATCTGAAATGAAATGCAAATGTCTGTCTATGCAACACTAAGGCCAAAAAAATTCAAGATCACAACATCAGAGTCCCTAAACAGTGCACAATATCCAAATCTGTCTCAAAACTTCTCGTTTCTTTTTCTCAAATACACTACTTTACTCAACACAGCTAGATGAAAGCAAACATTCTTCTGCAACTTCCAGTTGTAACTCTAGATCTGAGGTGATGTCATATACCAACATGAGTGTTTACACCCAACCCCCACCCCACTGCATAGCTGCCTACTCCTTTAAGAACAGGAAGGATCATATTGTCACCCTCAACCCTGAAGTGTGGCAACTACTCCCATCTTCAAATCTCCACCAAGCTCCATTTAGGGTGCTCCTGTGGGTGGCACTTACAGCCAATTTTGGACTTTAAATTACTCCCATCCTAGGTTTATCCCTCCACCAGGAGTACGAGCCTCTGGAGAGCAGACTGTAAGGCAGGGGCCTCACATTTCCGCATGCTTTGGACTCAGAGCCTCCTAGCCCTGAGCAAACTCCACCGCCTTGAGTGTTCGATGGGGGTTGTCCCCCACGGTCTCTGCCAAGCCCCAGGCCAAGCCTCCTGAGCAACCTGGTGCTTGAATACCATTTTTTTTTTTTTTATGGTTGTTTTTTGTTTTTGTTTTTTGGAGGGGGGTGGAGGAGCTGTTTGATTTTTGGTCCTTTTTAAGGCTGAAAAGAAGATAATGGTCTTTGCTGGGTTTAACCCAATTAGGAATCCCTGCTCAAAAATTCACTGTCATTCCAAAATCCAGAAAAAAAATGTCATCTTATAGAATCGAACAGGGCAAGTGTGATGATGGAAGGTCCTCCTTTATCATCCCACCTAAATCCCGCTACCCAATCTGAGAGCTACTTGTATTTGCTAGTTTTACTTTCTCCCTAAGCTCCTGGAAGAAACATTTTAATGACTGTAAGATCCCAGTAAGAAAATGTCTGGGCTGTGTAGTTGTGATCACTTTTTTCTCTGGGACAGCCACGGATCTGTTCAGCTGTAGGATACACTGGGCCAGGCCATGTCGTTTTCACTGCCTGGAAATCCACATGGCATCTCAGATGGCTCCTAACACAGAACACACACTCAGCAGAATGCCTTTCCCTCTTGATGTAGAAAACTGGTGGATCAGAACAGTATCAATGTCATATAAATAGGATAGGAAACAGTCATAAAGCCACTGAACAAGGAAATCAGAACTCATCAAAAAATCTTTATGGGAAAAATAAAACAAGATGTAACTTTAAAAAAACACTTCCTAGCCCCCACCCCCCAACCCCACCCCCCAGCAGCATGAATTCCTCTTCATCTGTGGCTCTTATGGCACTCTACACGAGCCTCACCGGGTGGAAGTTCTTTCTTTAACTGGTCCCCCAGTCAGGCATTGGTGCTTCCTGAGGATGGGAATTTCCTCTAACTTAAACTGGGGTTGTTCGTCTTCCATGAAAAGGCTGTTACCCTATCAGCAGGACATGTGCTTCAGGTTCTTTTTCAAAGAGGGGAAGATGAACTTCTACTAAACCATTCATGTTCTGAGGCCTCATCAGATCTGGAGGTAACTGAAGGTATCTGGGGATAGGGTGAGCTGGAGAAGAGTTTAATCTTTGCGTAGAAAAAAGAGTGATGAAATGGACCAGAGAGACAGCATCCCTGAGTGTCCAGGGATGAATACTGGCCTGGACATATGAAAAATGCCCCAAATTCTCATTTGATCCCCACAATAACTATAAAGAGGTGTTTCTAAAATGTTAATGTGCATAAAAATAACCTGAGGATCTCATGAAAATGCAGGTTCTGCTTCAGAAGATCTGGGTGGAGCTTGACAGTCTGAATTTCTAACCATTTCCCAAATGTTCCCAAAGACCACACTTTAAGTAGCAAAGTTATATAGTATCCTGTTTTTGCAGCTGAAGAAGCTGATGCTCAGAAATATGAGACTTGCCCCAGATCCCAAAAGTAGTAAGTGAGAAAAATGAAATGTAAACTCAGGTCTTCTGATCCCAAACCCAGCGCCTTTCCTACCATGCCATACCACTAACCTTTTGAACTAAACAGCCACAACCACAGAGATGTATAGCTTTCGTGAATCCCTCAAAAAGGCCTTCCAGCTGGCTTTGCCCTATAAGGAAGAGGGAGGAGAGAGCTAGAAATATCAGCTATGGGAGAATCAAGCCAGCTATATGCTCTTTTTAAGAACTTAAATCCTTCAATCCTTCAGCTAAGACTCTTGAAGAAGAACCAAACAAACTTTAGAGGTTGCTAGATGCTCATGCTTTACTAATGAAACGCCACAGCAAAGTAACTGCTTTTCATAAACAAAAAAAAAAACAAAACAAAAGCAAAAACCTGTCTCAGTGATATGGGAATTACCAGGGCCATATAGCACACAGAACCAAATTAAACCCTAAACAAACGGCCAGTCCTGCATGTTCTGGGCTGTGCTGCTCAGACCGGGGCTGGAATATCAAGAATATTCTGCTCTGCCCATCCCACATCTTAAGAGCAACACTGATGAGCAGGAAAACATCCAGGGGAGGGCAGTAAGAAAAGAACAGAAACACCAGGCAACGGAATAGTCAACGGACTAAGGAAGACCTGTTCTAGGAAGTATAGGCTCAGGACAGTAACACCGTCTTCCTCCACCTGTCTTGTCAAAGGAATACGAGACCTGTTCTGAGGCCCTAAGAGGCAGAATGAGCAATCTCTTTTTCCAACAGAAGAAAAACAGTTCACTCCGTCAGAGCTCAGATTTGCCCCCATGCCTTCTAACTCCAGATGCCACCTTCTCTTTACCACCCCAAGCTGCTTCCCATGGAGCTACCATCCCAATCTGTACTGGAGGTAGGCACTAAAGGAAGACAGATCTCAGTTCCAAAAAAGAAAGGAGATTTTATAGTCAGAGCTGCCCAAAGACAGGCTATGCTATAGAGTGGAAGGACAGAGCACCTAATATAAATCCCATCAGCAGAGAGATTAAATCAGAGGTTAATCGCTTGACAGGAATACTGCAAAGAGAATTTGGGCACTGGATAGGTGGATGGGTGAGATGTACCTGCCAACCCTTGGAGATGAATTAATTTCCTCCTGCTGCATTTTCCTCTGGCATGTCATTTGCACACTTACCACAATTTGCCTTTTATAAGTTGCTTGTACATGTGTGTGTTCCTCACTGAACTGTGAGCTCTTATAGGAAGCAGGGAGTGTCAGCCATCTTTATATCCCTTACTGCACCTAAGACTAATACCTGGGAAACCAAGGAAACATTTATGTCCCTCCTATGAGCCAGGCACTCTGCTAGGCACTTTACATATATCAACTTATTCCATATCCTCACAAGAACTCTAAGAATTATTATTATTCCATTTTTATAGATGGGAAATTGAAACTCAGGAATGGATAACTGCCAAGGTACTGCTGGTGAGTGGTTAGGCTGGTATTCAAATTTAGAAATCTTTGCCTACATCATGTATCAAGCCTCCTCCCTCCTAGAAGGCACTCAATAATTACCATCTGCTGGCTTGAGACAAACACCTTTAAAACAAGGTAGTACTATATCCAGCTAGGTCTATAGTTATTTCCTGCTACTATGCTCAAACTTTCCTTCTAAATATAGTCATCCACCCGCAAAATGACCAATCTAAAGTTGTTGTTTTTGAATAACCTCTCTCTCACTTTTTAAAACACAGTGACATAGCACAAAATAACCCTGGGCAAGAAGACATTTTCATAAACCTTTCCTACCCAAAGGAATTCCTTAAGGCCCCAAGAGCCCACCCCTCCTCCCAATCCTCCCTGGCTCCATTTTAGGGCTCTGGACCACTGTAAAAAAAGCTAAGCCTCAGAGATGTATGCTCACACACATCTTCACAGGCCTCCTTCTCCACACCCAAACCTGACTCAGGACAACTCAAGATCTCCCTGAGCAAAACAGTCCAGCTCAAAGGTTCCCACATTTGGCTAAACTTCCAAAGAAAATCTATCCTGAATTTCAAATCCCATTATCAACCTACTGGCAGGCACTTAAAAATATTTAATCTCCCTGCCAAATGGGGCAAAAAAAAAAACTGTCATTTGAATTAAAGGCGCCAGCATGTTTGGACAGCCAACACATAAGGCCTCTCTGACATTCCATCTGTCTTAAGAAGTAAACCAAACCCATCCTAGCCAACCATTTCTTCAAACAAGAAACCTAAGTGTCACCGAGGGAAATTCCCACTGCTCAGTTCCTTGGGTGGGTTTCAGGTTTTCCATCCCTGGGCCTCTGGGAGAGGACATCCTGCTGGCACATGCACCATTAAGATGCTGTGATTTTCAACCTGATACCTTGATTCCAGAGAACCAAAAAGCCACACTCACTATAAATTTAACTTATTAGGATGTCTTCCCATATGCCAATGTTTTACAGCAACTTTATTAAACATGAGAGAGTCACCCTGGCTCCAGCAATGAGCAGGACTTAATGAAGACATATTTCCCGTGAGCTCCTGCCCTCTGCATCGATCAGGCATTTTTGGCTGAACTTAAATTAACCTGTGAATGAACTGATTTACATCCATAAATCCAAAAGAAATTTACCAATGTGGGGTGTTTGAGATACCCAGTCTCCATTTCCCAATCTCACACAATTCTCTTGTAAACTAAAGTATTATCCTCTCTACAAACTGCTTTCATTTTTATTAAAAGAAGGCAAAAGGGAAATCTGAACCACCTAGGGTACATATTTCATAGTTACAATGCCCTTAAGAAGAAAAGAATCTCCGATATCTCATCATCCTTCTTAGGAAGAAAACCAACAGGATACTGTTTAGATAAGGTACCAAAAAAGGCCTAAGTTTGGGTGACTTTGCATTTCACCTAGACTACAATCCTGGTTTATATCTAGTTCTCGGCGAAAAAACTTTTCCATTTTGACAATCAAACCAAAGAAGTCTGATCAACAAGAACTTCATCAGAAAAGTATACTTACTCAATATTCACATTGTGCCATACTCTTTCATACATTATCTTAGCTAATCCTTACTATACAGACTCGTGAGATGAAGATAATTTCTACTTTATAGAAAAGGAAAGCAAAGATATTTAAGTTTCCTGGATGGCAAGGGACCATGTCTGGTGTTTCTGCATTCCTAGCACTGAGCATGCAGCCTAGGACACAGTTTAGGAGCCTACCACACGTTTAAGAATGAATGAATGAATGAATGAATGAATGAGGGAAAGGAAAAGCAATTTGGAAAAAATATGTAATCCAAATTTTACTCTAATCCCGTAACTGAAACCACTGCCTGGAACACACTGCACACTACAAATAATGTACTTGACCTTCACAGGTCTGTTTCAAAGGATAATTTATTGTCTTTCTAATGTGTATGCCACAAAGATTGCGTCCACATTTGGCTAAACAGTCCACAGGGCAGGGCCTGATTCTATTTCACTTCTTTTTCTTCCAATGAACACCACACCTTGCACAGGTGGGAGTTTAATGAGCTGAGCAATGACAAAGGTCATGATGATACCTTCAGCCATAAGGGAGTAAACAGAACGCCAGGTGCCCGCAGCCACCAGAAGAACTGGTCTCTGAGTCATTACATCCTCTCTCCAGCCTCATATTCCTCTCTATACAAGGGGAATAACAACAGAACATACACGTTTTCATTCCTTTAATAAATATTTACTAAGCATTAACCACATGCCAGGCACTCTGCTAGGTGCTGGAGACATAGTGAGGAACATGAGTATCACAGCCTGCCTCATGGAACTCACAGTATCCACAGACACTGTGAGATTCCCACGACAAAAGGACTTTTACAAACCTCAAAAAACTATACCATTATGAAGTACTGCTCCTCCTCTGTGTTCTCCAGCTTGGTTGGTTAATGGCATCACCCTACAACCACTATCCCAGCTGTAAACTTGGGAATTGTCCTCAATTCCTTCTCCTTCATCCTCCACACAGTTCTAAACCATCACCCAGCCTCTTCTGATTCCTTTAGAAAAGTCTGACATTATTACTTCTCATCTAGTTTTCCATGCTTCTAACTAGGTACTTGTTCCCACCTAAATAATTACAAGTCTCCTTGTAATAATGATAATGGCAAGCATTTATTGATCATTTACCATATGGAAGACATTGTGCTAAGAGCTTTGCATGCACAACACAATTTAATCCAATAAGGTAGATACTAGTACCCTTATTTATAGAAGAGGAATCTGAGGTGCTGAGTAACCTGCCCAAGGCGCACATAGCTAGTGACAAAGCTATGGCTCAAATCCAATCTGTAAGATTCTACCCTTAACTGTTACTGGATCCCTGCTCCAGTCCCTTCCTGGCTGGCTACACTCCTTCCTTTATGCTGCTCCTGGAGTGTTCTTTCAAATATCCGAGCTGATCGGTCTCTTCTGCTGTAAGATAGCCAATGGCTCCTCACCATCTCCAGGTCAAGGTCTAAAGGCTACAGGCCACTCCCGTGTTAGCTATCTGCTGTCCTGCCACACTTTCACAGCTCCCCAAACTCTCTGCTGACCCACCTCTCATCTCCCTCCTCTGCGAAGCCCCCTTTGCCCTTGCCCTCCAGATAGGAGCCTTCTCCTCTTTAGCCTTGGCTCCAAGTACACACTCATGTTTCAGCACTAATTGGTATGTTTCCTTCCTTCTCCCCTCCCTCTCCCCTCCTCCCTCCCCCCCCCAACACACTCACACAAACTCAAAAAAGATAAAACAAAACTATACACTTTCAATACTGAGTCCCTGGAGGGCAGGCACAGTGTATTTTCATCTCTGATTCTCTAGGTTGCAGGGCAGTATCAAGTCAGTCAGTGCCTAAATGAGTGGCATGTGGTGGTGACAACACCTCAGCACTATCCCAATAAGCAGATAAGAAGACCTTTCCCCCAGAGGACATGAAAAAGAATGGCAGTTGCGCTCCTGTCCTCTCAGGCAAACTTAAGAAGACAGACCGCTTTCAGCAAAGTTATTACAACTGAGATTGGTCCTCTATGGTCTGCTGGAAGCCCCTCTCCAAGCCTCTTGAAAACCAAACTCGATCACCTCTTGAACTGTAGAAACTAAACTAGCTCCAGACCAAAAGATCACAGGAGAATTGCTCTTTGATGGGAGATGAGGTAAAATGATGCCCTTCTCAACCACCCTGCAATGAAATAATGACTCTAATTACTATGAACATCAGAGGATCCTGATTGAGAGCCATCCAAGAAAAAAAGCTACAGACAGCAAAATCTGACCTGCTCTCCACTGCAGAGCTACAACTGGAGTCCAGGCCATAAACAGATGACTACAGCCACCTCTCACTGGTCTCCCCGCTCCCACCCTCACCCCCTCCACTGGTCTGTTTTCCAAAGAGCAACCAGATGGTGTTTCTAAAACTATTATCGATGATTAGTACATGCACCTCCTGCATAACACCCTCCAACAGCTTTGCATCCACTTGAAACAAAATCCAAACTCTTTACCAGGAAGTTCAAGGTCCACTCCCCACCCCCCTTATTTCATACCACTCTCCCCTTCAATCACTACATGCCAGAAACAGAGGTCTTCTGTTCCTTAAAAGAAGCCAACCTCTGAGCCTTTTCCTTTGCTGTTCTCCATGCCCAGAATGCCCCTCCCCTAGATTTTTACAGAGTTGGTTCTTGCCCAAGGAACAAACTTACCTTTTCAAACAGGACTTCCCTTACCACTCTACCTAAAGCAGCACCCCTTCCCATCCCAATCACTCCCCATCAGAATTTTTTCCTAGCACATCACAACTAGACAATACTTTCTTCATTTATTTTTTCTGTCTCTGCCTCCTACCTCGTTAGGGTGAAAGCTGTGTTTTGTTCATCCTATGAACATAATGTGTGCAGAAGCGCACAGAAGAAATTTCCAGAGGATGTGCTATCGACAGAGAAGCATCCCCAGGATGGGCCATTTTGTTCTTCTGTTAGAATGAAGAAAACACCTACTTAGCCCCTACTATGCTGAGCACTGTAAATCCATGACCTTCCTTTCAGAGAGGTAAATTAACTACCTTCAAGGTCACAGGGCTAGGGACTACCAGACTTCTGAGTTAAATAACTTAATTGTACAGCAGGCTCCTCAATGCCTCTCACCATTGCCTTTCTTAGGAGGAGGGTCTCACGCTATCTATGGTTCACTCTCATGTTGCCATAACAAGAAAAAATCAAATATGTCTAAATTACAGTTATTAAAGCATTTTCACATTCACCTCACTTGACTATAAAGCACTTACCCAGAAAGCCATACAACAAGAAGTAAAGTGCCTCAAGACTCAATATCCCAGCCCTTAAACACAGCAGAGGGCACTGGGGAGGAGTCTCAGCCAATGGGGGAAATGAATTCTATTTCTCGTTTTAAAGGGACGGGGAAGAAGTGAGTCACAGGGTGAAGGCTTGGACTGCGTGAAAACTCTGATAAGACCTGGCTCTGAAGCAACAAGAAGTGAATTACTGAACTGAAAGGCACTTTAGGGCTCATGGAGGCCAAACCCTGGCTGATAGATGCGGGGCGGGGGGGGGGGGCCGCGGGGGAATGAGACAAGAGCAAAAGTAACCTGCTCAAATTCACTCAGCATGTGAACAGAGCCGGAACCACGGGTCTGGTCTCCTCGCCCGCAATCCCCTTTTCTCTCCATCAAGGAGGCTTCTCAAGGAAAATTCTGAGTCAGAGAGTGGAAAGAGGCCGAGAGCAGCTCATGGACTCCATAGAGGAGTAGGGGTGGGACCAGGAAAGAACAAGTGTTAGGATGGTGGTCAGAAATGATCCAAGAAGGAGGGGGTCTCTGGGAAGGTGGGTGAGGGCCGGCCAGAGGGAAGAGAAAGAGGCAAAAGAGAAAGGAACAGAGTGAGGGCAGAGTGTTGTGAAAACAAGGTCTGAAGGGGCCTGGTAGAGTAGGGAAAGCCTGAGGGGGAGAGAGCTTGAAATGACAGTCTGATGGTGGAGGAGTCCAAGGTTCGGGTAGACACTGAAGGGAGTCAGACTGGGAAAGTTCCATACCCGGAAAGACACAGAAGAGAGTCTGATGGGGGAGATTTCTCGGATCCGAACAGACCCTGGTACGAATCCGATGAAGGTGGAGTCCGGGCCCGGGCGCTGAGGGGAGTATGAGGGGGCCTGGCCGACTCACCGCGCTTGTTTTTGGTGCCGTGCTTCTTGGCGGCCGTCAGCTCCTGCTCGATCTTCTTCTCCAGGAATTCTTGTTTCTTACTTAGCATCTCCTCCGTGTCCCGCAGCCTCTGGATGGCCTCCTGGGGGGTCGGGCCGCCCTTGCCAGCCTTACCCCCTCCAGCCCCAAACAGCTTCCCGAACACCGACATGGTTGCTGCTCGCCGCGCCGGCCTGCGCCGTCCGTTCCGGCTCGGCTCGGCTCCAGCGCCCGCTCCCGGCCCAGTCGCTCCCAGCCGCCGTAGGCCTCTCCGCCGCCTTCGCCCAGCAGCTGAGCCCGGCCGCGCCACCTCCCACAGGCCCCCACGCCCGGCCGGGCCGGCGTCAGGGAAACGCACCGCCTACTACAACTCCCGGTAGGCAACGCGCTGATTGTGCCTCAAATCTAGTGGAGAGAGACGCGCGGCATGCCGGGAGGCTATAGTCTTCCGGCTTGAGGCGCTGGCGGTGCTATTTTTGGCCTATCTAGGGTCAAAGGGCGAGGTGGCATGCTGGGAAATGTAGTGTCTTTGGGAACCCGCTCTGTAGGAGGACAGAAAGAGAAATAACAGTATTTAACGAAACAGTAGTCAACATTATGTATAGTCTATGATGCAGGCATTGTGAAAAGTGCTTTGTACACATTATCGCATTTAATTTTCACAATCCTACGACAGATGATACACCTATTTTGTAGGTGAGTAACCAAGACTGTGAAATTGAGTGATTAACTTAACTTACTGTCCTCGTCTTTGCATTTGCTGTTCCCTCTACCTGGAATAACTTTGTACTTCTAATTCACCTAACAGGCTCTTCAAAACCTTCAGAACTGGAGTTAGATTGCAAAGGTCCAAAACCCACTTTGAATACTTTCTTGGGCAAGTTCCCACCCCTATTCTGTGTACCTTCCTTGCAGAAACTATACTGGAGAAGATAACAGGACCACCTTCAAGCTTATGTAAGCTAGGGAATGTCAAATGCTTACTTAGCATAGGCGCTCAAAAATGTGTATTCATTTCTACATATTCTGGGTCACCATTATGCACAATAATTAAGTCAGGAGGAGACCCAGAACTTTCAAAAGTAGCGGAAGTATTGAGAATTTCTCCCACTGTATTACGCAGGTCCAGCTGGATGTGGGGCCACATTTCATTGTTTTCCCTTTTTCTTGATTGTCAAAAATCACTTCAGCACTGGTTGGTGTGGCTCTGTGGACTGAGCGCCAGCCTGTGAACGGAAAGGTCACTGGTTCCATTCCTGGTCAGGGCACATGCCTGGATTGCAGATCAGGTCCCCAGCTGGGGGAATCACACATCAGTGTTTCTCTCCCCCTCTTTCTCCCTCCCTTGCCCTCTCTCTAAAAATAAATAAATAAAACCTTAAAAAAATGTATCACTTCATCATCCATTAGCAGTAAGGCTGTGAGTAGTAGCTATTCAAGCCCACCATTCTAATTTGTTGCTTCCAATTGCCAATGTAGAAAAACATGACTTCCCAAAGGTCATTTTTATCCTTTCCTGAACCTCTCAATATGTGAAGTTGCTTGGGAACAGAGTTTCAAATAAATGACAGCTTAGCTGAACTTTTTCTCCGTTATTTCACATATGAGTCTTGTCTCTTCCCCAGGCTATGATCTATATGTGAAAAAAACACACCTCGGATGTTGTTTTTCTTGTAATCTGCCACTATCTCAGCCTTCATATATAGGTAGCCATCCTCAGAGGATGGGAAAGTTTATTTCACTCACCTTTCCAGGATAGATGAAATTTTTCAAATGTGAGAGACATGCAAGAATTCACAGCAGCATAAATTGTAAAACACAAGTCACACTTTCATTTGTTGTGTAATTGAGACACTGCAATGTTTTTATCAAAAGAAAAAAAACAAGGAGATTTCAATCAAGCCACCTTATGGGTACAATGACCCCTCCACATCTAAACAATATGCCCTCTCCCCTCTTTATCTAAGTCATGCTGCAACCAGGCATACAGGTAGCAAAACACTTTGCTGGGCTTCGCCATGACTCAAAGAATATATAAATAGGCAGACCCTGTAGGCCTTACCACCATCAGCCTTATATTGATTGCTGGGGCATTAGCTGAGGATGACAGTGGAGCCTCTGTCATAACTTTTGGGAGCCCAGAAAAACATCTTAGAGATATGATAACAGAACACTCAGATTTAATCTTAATTACCAACCCCCTCCAATTGGTATGGGCCACTGGGATTGCTGGGTTGAGAAGAATTTTAAGGCTGCATCAGGACTTCTTGTAAAAGTATGCTGAGAATGAATGGAGACATACACACACAAACCCGTAAATAACTGAAGTGTGATGGGCCTGGGAGCAGGTATAACCTCCCTGAAGAATAGGGGTAGGACAGACCTGGCAGAACCTAAGAGGGGCGAGTGAAGAGTGGGGGGAGATTGTGCACTAGAGGGGCCCTTGCACTTGAGCTCTGGGGGGTTACAGGACCTACTCCATACCCATTCATCAGAGCATGTGCAGGCCACCCATATAATTCTGCAACTTGCTCCCCACTCCACATTCTAAAACCTCTACTGTCCTCTATTGTTTTTTCTATAACACTCATCACCTTCTAACATATTATATAATTTGCTTATTTACTTTGTTGTTTATCTTCTGCTTCTTCCACAGGGAATCTCCACAGATCATTGTTGGGTTCACAGTATATCATCAATGCCAGAACTATACTTAGCATTTAGTAGGTGCTCAATAAGTATTTGTAAAATGAATTAATGGACTGAGGTAGAAGTGACTTGGGGGCAGGAGAACTGGGTCTGGACTCATTCTTGGTATGATGAAATCTTGGATAAGACCCTTTCCTTTTCAGGCCTGTTTATTCTGATTTTACAAAGGGCTCAAGACTAAAGTTAGGCCTCTGTCTCTGCCTCAGGGGTCTGTGCTTCACCATTAAACCAGGCACCCTGAGCAAGTAGGGGGTCACCAATCCAGAGGTAGAATCTGCTAACATCCCTGACTACTACCCTCCAAGTCCTTTAGAATCTCTGAGGGTTACTTGTTGGCAGACTTGGGGTTTGGGTCACTTGTAACTGCCGCCTCCACTCCTTCCTCCCCAGCGGAGATAAAACTGGCCCAACCTGTTCTCCTGGGCTGCACAGGATACTTGCTCTGTCAACTGAGACTTTAAAGCCACTGCCTCTGTTATTTGTCCCAGATATTTTCAGCTCCCTCTTAAAATGAAAGTTTTCTTTGTATCAGACATTAACTTCCAGGGCTTGGGGTCAGCGTTTCTCAGCCTACATGGCAGATTCTTACTGGGAAAATCTCACCCTTCTCTTCTGTGGGATTGGAGAACAGGATGGGTAGAGTGGGCCTTGTTCTCTCAAAGTGCTGTTGTCACTTGTTGAATGATTATTTATTCAACAAATATTGATCAAGCAATTCCTGGGCAGTACTAGGCACTATAAAAATATCAGTGCACAAACAAAAGGCCTTGTCCTTGTGGACCTTTTGTTTTTAATAGGGAAAGAGACAATAAAGAAATGTCTAACATAATGTCAAGGATGATGAATAAAATGAAGCAGCCCTGACCTACGTGGCTCAGTGTGTTGGGTGTCATCCTGCCACATAGAGAGGTCACCGTTTCAATTCCCTCTCAGGGCACATGCCTGGGTTGCAGGCCAGGTCCCCAGCTGGGGGGGGTGTGAGAGGAAACCAATGAATGTTTCTCTCTCATATCAATTATTTTTTATCCCTCTTTCTCCCTTCCTTCCCCTCTCTCTAAAAATAAAATCTTTAAAATTCTTTTTAAAAATGAAGCAATATAAGGAATTAGATTCTGATGGGGGCTATTTTAGAGAGATTGGCCAGGGAGGGCCTCTCAGAGGGAATGAATTTTGAACAAAGGTGAATGGAGTGAGAAAGCCAGCCATATGAAGATCCAGGGGGAAAAAGTTGTAGACAGAGGGAACAGCAAGTGCAAACACTCTAAGGCAGGAACTAGCTTATATGATGGAGGAGCAGCAAGACAGCAGGTGTGGATGGAATGAGAGAAGAGTGGTAGGTAGCAGTTGATGGTGGCATCAGGTAGAACCTTGAAATCTACAGAAGAAAACTTTATATTTCATTCTGGGAGAAATCAAAAGCCACTAGAGGATTTTAAACAAGAAAGTGGCACAATCTGATTCAGGTTCTAGAGAGATCCCTTGGGCTGCTGTCAAGAAAATGGATCATGGCGAGGGAAAGCACGGAGGCCAAAGAGAGGGTTGATTCGGTCACCCATGCAAAAGAGGTTGGTAGCCTGGACAAGGTAATGGTGGCCAAGGAGATGAACGGGGTTGGAGCCTCAAAGAAGTGGTTCCAAATAAAACCCCAGCTCATGAGAACAGGTGAGAGCTTTAGTGATCCTAAGACAAGGCAGGAACTTCAGAATCCTGGGTTTGAAGCCCAGCTCCACATATTCTGGCTACGAGTCCTTGGGCAGGTTACTACACCTCTCTGAGCCTTGGTTTCTGCATCTGTAAACTGAGCATAGTAAGACAGCTTGCTTCTGAGGGGTGTCTGGAGGACTCAGTGACAGGTAAATAAGGCATGGAACACAGGGCTTGGTGCTTAATAGACAGTAAAGTTAGCCACAACTCAATTCCTCACATTTATTGGTAGAGAAACTGAGGCTGACTAGCTGAGAGGCAAAGGCAGACAGAAGACTGGAAAGCGAAGGGAGGAAAGGAAGTAGGACTTACAGGGATCCCCAAGTCATATACCCACAAAGTCCAGACAGTAAAATGGATGAGTAAAGTAGTCCAAGAGCATGAAAAATCATATGATCCTCTCTAGCCATCTTGTTTTCCCACCTGTGAGAGACATGGGAAATTAGAAATACTTCTCTACTCTAAGACAAATTGACATAAGTACAGTAAGTAGAAACTGACATTCAGCTGCAAAGGGAGAGAAGAGTGAAGAATAACTATGGCCATATGGAATGCACATGCCCACTGAAAGGGCCTGGCCAGCAGCTTCACCTGACTGCTGCCCCACTGTGAAATACCCCAATTTTAAATTTAGAAGTCAGATATCCAGATTTTTAGGTAAAACCTCCCAATTTTAATTAAATTTTCTAATTGCTTCTGGATATAGGAACACAGTAAATTTTTATATATTGATCTTGCAATTATTTCAGCATTCTTGCTATTATTTCACCATTTCTGATCCTTACACCATTTACTTCTTTTTCTTGACTTATTGCTTTGGCTAAGCATCCAAAATAATGTTGGCGTCATGATAGAAGGCATCCCTGTCTTGCTCTTAACACGGACAGAATGCATCTCAGTTTTCACCATTGTAGTAGGTTTTACATTTCATTATTTTTAAATGTTTGTTCATTTTTTAAAACACTGAAAACTAAACAAAGTTTCTCTGTAGGCTAGAATCAACCTATGAGCTGCCAATTTGTGATCTTTACCTGAGTTCTCTCTCTGAATTGTGACAACTTCATTGGGTAGGTACTATTTATTCTCCCCATTTGACATATGAGGACAGGGAGGTTCAAAGAGGTGAAGTGCCGCCTTGCCACAGTCACACAGCCAGGAAGGGGCAGAACCAAGATTCAAACCCAGCTCTTCCAGATGCCAAAATCTGTGGGACCCTGGATGCCCAGGACAGCCCATTTACACTACAATCTATCCAGTACCTTGGGGCTCTGTAAGGAAGCGACCCTTGACTAAGGGCCTTCCCCTCTTGGGCCTCAATATCCCCATTTGTCAACATAGGAGAGGTTCAGCTACAGGAACCCCAAAATTGCCTTAGCCTCCTCCCTTGTAGTCCAACTCTGCATCTATTAAATATCAGACCTGACCTTGATATGTTCTGTGACCTGGCTCCGCCACCAACTGCTGCATGGCTTGGGGTTGCTTAACCTCACTGAGCCTGTTGCCTCATCTCAGCTGAAAAATGAGACTAAAAAGATCACCTACCTCAAGGTGTTTAAGACACGCCAAGCACAGCATAAGTGCCTAATAAACATTAATCCTCATGATTCTGGTAAATGTGCATTCATGTGTACACTGGCAGGAAGAGGCAGAAATATAATTTAAATAGCTGTATTAGGATGAAAATGTGGCTTTTAACATTTCCTTTAACTTCACAAGTTTTTAAAATGTTTAAGCCTCCTATGACTCATCCATTATGTAGAGAATAAAGTCCAAATTCCTTAACCCAACATCCAAGGATCTCTGATTCAGTATCAACCCATATTTCAACAGAGCAAAGTGGCCAATGGCACATGGAGACAGGCCTCCCAGCCTGAATCCCAGCTCTGTGACTTACTAGCTGTATGAGGTTGGGCAAAGAACTTTGCCTTTCTGTGCCTCTGCTTCCTCATCTGTAAAATAAGAAAAGTAACAATTCTCACCTAATGGGGCTGAGGTAATGTGAAATAAAAGACTTAGTATAGTGCCCATAATATGTCCACGTGGAGACTTGAACGTAACAGCGATTATCATGATCTACCCACTGCGTCCAAATCTCTTGGACCATTCGCTGGTCACCTTGGACCATTCACTGGCACCAGAATACAATAGGCCTTACACTGTCATAACTCTAAGTCATGGCTCGTACCTTGCCTTCCCCTAACTACCCATGAGTTAAAACACTCTGTGTGAAGGCCCAGCTCAAATGTTATTTCCTCCAAAGAGACATCCTGTCTCTATCCGTCCCTCTCCTAGCTTTTATGAGGGCAGGGTACACTAAGAGCCCTCACCCCCTCCGCTGTGCACTACTGCCTCATTTGTCCCTCCCATTGCATCCTACCCTCCCTGAGGATGTGGCCAAGGGCCCCAGCACAGATGTCAGAAGGATGTGTCAGCTTTCAAGGAAACTCAGTTATCAAACTGAGCCCAACAGTTCTCCAACATCATGCCCTGTTCAGTCTTGAGCCTCAGTTTCCTCTCTTGTAACTGAGGCAGTGAGGCCCAGAAGAGTGGTTATGAAAGTAAACGAGGAAACAGCCAAGGCCCCTTCTCTCTTTCCCTGCCTCCCAATGAGCCTGGTTTGCTTCCCGCTGGACTGATGCAGATGGGGGAGGGAATGCTGCATGCAGGGGCATCTGTGGCCATCCAGAGGCCTGCTCGAGATGGACCTCTGGCTCTAGTCAGTGTTTCTGATTCCAAAGGATTTGAGAGTGAGGCCCAGGACCCTGCATTTTCAAAAGTGAGTAGAAACTCCTTCGGTTGCGTGTTTCCAAAGGCTATGTTCTGAAATAGTCATTCTGGGAACATAAAACTTCTCCACAGCTAATGGGGCAGCACAGTCCTGTGTGAGGGTCCATGGAGCCCTCAGCCCCCACACACTTTGGAGGGGAGAATGCTGCCACATAGGGGCTGCCGAAGCTATGGCTTGAGCCATGTGGATACACATTTTGATAAAAACATTTATTGAGCACTTTCCAAGTGCCAGGCACTATGTGAATCCTTTGCTTATTTCATCCGACCAGATCCTCATGACAGCCCTATGAGGTAGTATTGTCATAAGCCTCATTGCACAGATGAGGAACACAGGGCTTAGAGAGGTGAAGTGACTTACCCAAGGTCACACAGCAAGTGAGTGATAGCGCTTGGACTTGAAGCCAGATTAGGCTGATAGTTGCACACTCACCACATTTGAGTGCCCCCTAAATGCCTACATCACGGATTCATCTGGGGATGCTGTGAGGAGCTGTATGTGAAAAGGTACAGCAGATACGGGCCCTGACCACGTTGGGCTGCCCCTAAGACAGCCCGGAGCAGGTGGTAGGACTACCCTGTCTTCTCTGTTAGGCAGCCCAACCATAAGCCTGGTCCCAGCCAGACCCTGGTCCACTCAGGCTCAGCCATCTGTCTTGCCATCACACCTGCCTGGAAGCCACAGGCAGCCCTGCCTCAGGTCCCAGAACGCTACAGAGCTTTCCAGAAGGATATGGGATACAGCAGGGTGGTCACAGGCCAGGGTTTATAAGTGACATTCCAAAAGGTTTTCCGCTGAGCTAACAGCTCCCTTCCACTGAGAAGATGTCTAGTCTGCCCTCAGAGGCTGTAGACCCCAAGGCGAGCATCAGGCTGGGCCATGGAGCAGACACCACAGGTCCCTCACTCCGAGGCCTGGATGTAGACAGGCACAGCAAGCATGGCACAGGGACCATCGGCCCCTGCTTGCAGCTCTGCCAGTGCCAGGTTGGGGCCCAGGCCTTCAGCATGCCCAGGCACTACGAGCTCAGGTTCGCTGCCCACCGTGCCACCCACTACAATAGACAGCACGGCATCCGGCTCCGAGAAGGGTGGCTTGCCTGGGACAGCCTCGGGCACTGGCCCAGTCCCTGTGTCCTTCAACTCCTCCAACCCCAGCGGGTCAGGCATGGGGGCCGCCACCTTGTGTCCACCACTGCCGCCACTGCGGGGAGCCGACCTCCTCCGGGAGGGTCGTCGGGCTTGCAGGTCTTTATCCTTTGGGGGGCCGAGGCGACAGCGGTGATCCTTGAGGTATTTGTGGCGGGAAAAGCCCTTGGCGCAGCCAGCACAGCGGAACTTGTAGTTGCCCGTGTGGGCACGCTGGTGCTCAGCAAGATGGGCGCGGCGGCTGAAGGACTTGCTGCACAGGGCGCACTTGTGGAGCTTCATGCCTGGTTGGGAGGGGAAGTCAGTGAGAGGCGCCCAGACCCTTTACCCTGCACGTGGAATAACACCCAGTCTCTTGGCTTGCCTACAAGCATCTGTGTGACCTGCGCCTTGCTACCTCCAGTCTCATCTCTCTCTTCCTCCCAGACACTCAGTGCCAGCCATGTTCGCGCTTCTCGAATGCATCAAGCTGGTTCCTGCTTCCTGGCCTTTGCACCTGCTGTTTCCCTCTGCCTGGAACAGTATGTTCAGCTCCCAAACCTTGGCTAACTTTCCTGGGTCCATCATCTCTCTCCTCTCTTGTCTGCCCGCCTCACACCGGCCCCGTAAGACCTTCCCTACAGGGCGGCTAGTGACATCTTCGGAAAACACATAAAGGATCATGATATTCCCTGCTCCAAAGCCTTTTTACCCAGGTTTCCCACAAAGCCCTGTGCTGGCTGACCACCCCTTCACCTCTCAGCACCATCCCCTTCCTCCCCATGCTTCGTACTCTGAGCTCCAGGCCTCTCTCCTGACTTTCTTTGTCTCCAACACCCTCAGTCCCTTCCCTGCCTCAAGGCTTTACATCTGCTGCTCCCTCACCCTGGAAGCCATTTCCTGGCTCTCTTCAGTCACCTCCTCTCTTCATTCTCTGCCCCATCACCCTGTTTATCTCCATCTTTGTGCTCAGCATACTTCGCTGCTACATACTTACTTGTCTGCTGTTCCTTTTCAATCTCTGCTGCTAAAACTAAGCTTCTCCAGGAGGGCAGGGTAGGATTCTGCCTGTCTGATTCCCCCCTAGCTCCCCCAGTGCCTCATTCATGGTATGTTCTCAATGGTCACTCACTGAGTAAATCACTGGTGGCTCCACATACAAATGGAGTCAACTCCAGCCCACACTCAGCCTGAGCCACAGGCCCCTCGCCTCCCTGGCTTAGAGAGGGGCAGCGACTTGCCTGAGGCAAGTGGCAGTGCCAAAACTCAAACCCAGGCCCTCTGTCTCCAAGTCCCTGACCTACTCTCACAGTTTTCAGACTTTCTTTAGCTATCCTTTCTATAAAGCAGTGGTTCTCAACCAAGGCTGATTTTATCCCCCCGGAGACTTGTGGCCTGTCCTCTGGAGATATTTCTGGTTGCCACAAATATGTCTTGGGAGATGCCACTGACATCTACTGGTTGGAGGCCAGAGATGCTACTAAACATCCTACAGTGCCCAGAGCAGCCCTCTACGAAAACAAATTATCTGGCCCCCAAATCAATGGTGCCAAGGTTGAGAAACCCTGTTCTAGACCAAACAGCATGTGGAAAGCCAGCCATACTGCTCTGGGGAAGCTTTGTGAAGCTCCCAAGAAACTGAGGAGTGGTGTGGAGACCCTTGGATCTCTATCCCAGCTGCCAAACTCTGCAGAGGGGACCAAAGATTTTTCCTGGCTTTATCTTGGGCCAGTCAGAAACAGATCTCCCTCCACGCCTGATCCATACCTTTACCACACTTGGAGCCTGTCTGATTTACAGTCATCTTCTCTCAGGTCGGCTGCCGCCTCAGTCTGGGGGACTGTGTCTGATGCACCTCTGTGCACCCCAAGGACTCTAACATAGGCCTGGCTCATGACTCACATGAGCAAAAGTCTGTTGGCCGGAACGTACCAGACAGGGATAATAAGCCCCATGGGATGTGCGTGGGGAGCCTGCCCCGGGTGGCTTCTGCTGAACTAGACCCTCTGGGCATGTCTGAGAGCCACTTACCGGAGTGGGAGAGGATATGAGCCTTCAGCTTATCTGGCCGGTTGAACTCCTTACTGCAGCCTGTGTGTGTCCTAGAACACAAAGTCACTGGTCAGGGGGTGCTGAGCAAGGCCAGGGCCCTCTTGCTGGCCTATCTGCCAGCTCTGAACATGATGTCTCTGTTGTCTCTCCTAATGGCCAGGCAAAGAAGCAGAGTGGGGAGTGAAGCCAGTGGGGAGGGCCCGGGACAGGATAAAAGGAGAGCCTTCAGTCCTCAGACCTGACTGACATCTGTCTGTCCCACCACTAGGCAACCTGCACCCCTTCCATGCCAGTCTCTACTCACGAGAAGGGGCATTTGTATTTCTTGAATGGCTCATGGATCAACATGTGTCTCTTCAGTTTGTCTTTGCGGTTGAATGCGGACTCACACACTGAGCATTTGTAGGGCTTCTCACCTGCAGAAGACACAGACAACGGGGATGAGGATCCCGTGAGATGGAACCTGGAAGGTAGCAGCTCCTCTGGGGAAGTGGCCTGAGAGAAAATAGCCACTCTCATTCCTCACGACTTTATTTTGCCAAGGAGAGTGAGCCAATTTAGATAGGGTGGTCAGGAAAGACCTCCCTGATGGGCAAGATGTGAGGTCAGACCTGAAGTAATAAGGGAGCAAGCCATGTGGAAATCTGGGAGTAAGGGTCCCAGAGAGAAGGAAAGGATGGGGCACTAAGAGTGTCTAAGGAACAACAGGGATGCCAGTGTGGCTGGAACTGAGTAGGGGGGGGTGGAGAATGAGGCAGAAGATGAGGTCAGTGAGGCTTCCTGGCCCAAGAAGGAGGGCCTAGAAGGCCAACGAAGGATTTCAGCTTTTACTCTAAACCAGATGAGAAGCCACCAGAGGGGCTGAGCAGAGGAAGGACAGGATCTGACTGAAGAGTTTATGTAGACAATAGACTGAGGGGGAGAAAGGAAGAACGCTGGTATAAGAAATGGGCAAGTACAGGCTATGTTCGGAATGCAGAACTGGCAGCCCTTGCCAATGGGGTGTAAGAAGAGGGGAAGAGTCTAGGATGAGACTAAGGTGGGCCAAGTGATAGGGTGCGTGGTCATGGCATTTGGTGAAATGAGGTCCACTATGGGGGAGGGGGTAATTACATCTTATCCAATTGGATCCTTTTGACCAACCACGAGGTAACTACTATCATTATCCCATTTTATAGATGAGAAAACTGAAGTTTATGGTCTATACCTAGTGGTTGGGGGAGATAAGATTCTTGCCTAACAGTGTGATCCAGAATCTGTCTTTGTAGCCCCAGATTGTCCTGCTGCAGAACCACTGGAAGGGGGGAGCTCTCATCTGACAGGGGTCAGGGGTCACAACCTGCCCTTAGGAAAGGGCTGTTACTGAGCTGTTTTGATTTCCTGGCATTATTTCCTCTCCATTCTCCCTCTGTAATAAATAGAGTACTTTTGAAAAATGCCATCCTCGAGCCAGCAATGAAGGAAATTCTGGTCCTTAAAATACAATGCTCTATAGTCATTAAAAAGATTAAGATCATCTGTGTTTCTTGATCTGGAAGGATCTCCTAGACATCTTGCTAAGGGGAAAAGAAAGCTACAGAATAGCTTAATACAGTCCCCATTTTTGTTAGAAACAAATACAGTCCCCACACTCCAAAAAAGCCCAAGCCATATATGTTTGTACATACACAGGATATGCAGAAAGAAGAGCGAGGGAGGGTACACCCCAAACTGTCCATAACAATTAGGATTTGAAGAGGGAATTTAACATTTGATGTTATATACTTCTTCTATACTGCTTCCATTTTTTATAATCAGCATGTAATATTCTTTTAAAAATTTCTTTTTTTCTTTTTAGAAAAAGGGGAAGGGAGGAACAAAGAGATGGAGAGAAACATCCATGTGAGACAATCTGATCAGTTGCCTATCACACACCCCCAACTGGAGACATGGCCTGCAACCCAGGCTTGTGCCCAAACCAGGAATCAAACCAGCGACCTTTCGGTTCACAGACCAACCCTCAAGCCACTGAGCCACACTAGCCAGGGTGCATGTATTACTTTTGAGTAATAATTTTTTAAAGAGAGTAATTTGGTAATACCTGTCAAAATTACCAATGCATATACCTTTTCCCTCTTTATTGTAAAATATACCTAACATGAAATTTACCATTTTAACAATCTTTAAGTGTACAGTTCAGCGGCATTCACGCTGTCGTACAACCATTGCCATTGTCCATCTCCAGGACGTTTTCATGCCCCAAACTGAAACTCAGTACTGCACATACATTTTAACCTAGAACTTCCACTGCTAGGCATGGAATATACACTGCAGGTATATGACCAAAAGCTTGCCAAGGGACCCACACAGCATTGTGTGTACAAACTAATAGCCGAAAAATAATTTGCGTCTATCTGTAGGAAACTGGTTACATAAAAGATGGTAAATGCAGAAGAATACTACGAAGCTGAAAAAAAGGTGCTATAAGGGAACATCTTCAAGGTATATTGAAAAGTGAAGAAAAAAGGTACAAAATAGAATTATATGACATGCTCATTTGTGTAAAAGTAAGCAAATATTTTATATGTAAAATAAAACTGGAATGATGCAGGCTATTATATTACATATATATTTTTATATGTAAAAATGTATTAGAATGATATGACATGCTCATTTGTGTAAAAGTAAGCAAATATTTTTTATGAAAATAAAACTGGCCCTGCCTGGTGTAGCTCAGTGGATTGAGCGTGGGCCTGCGAACCAAAGGATCGCGGTTTGATTCCCAGTCAGGACACATGCCTGAGTTGCAGGCCAGTTCCCAGCAGGGGATGCACAAGAGGCAACCACACCTTGATATTTCTCTCCCTCTCTCCTTCCCTTCCCCCCCTAAAGATAAATAAATAAAATCTTAAAAAAAAAAAGAAAATAAAACTGGAATGATGCAGGCTATGCCACTAATAGCTGTTGTCTTTGGGAAGAGGAGCCCATTGCCTTTGGTAGGAGTATTTTTCAAATTGGGAGTCACAAGCTGTTGATGGTTATTTTAACAACTAAAACTGAACAGGAAGTACTGCTTTGTGAAACTTTTGTTTCAGTATATTCTATATATATAGATGTGTTTTCTGAGTTGCAATATAAAATGTATCTTTTTACCATAGGTCATAGTATAATAAAATTGAGAAACATTTGGATTGTCCATCTGAGATGAGAGGAGGGTTTATTTTCACTATATATGCTTTTGTATTGTCAAAGACTTTCTACTAAGGTTTTCTCAATCTTTTGATCCTTTTTAATAAAAAAGAAAACAATCATTTTTCACCTAACAAAAAAACATTATAAAGGTTTAAAAAAACCAATGTGCCTGGACTGAGAAACCAAAGAGAGGGGGTTTGGGCAGATCTGGGTGCTAATTCGGTGATGAGAAAAGCACCCCCATGCCCAGGGACTCACAATGGTCTAAGAGAACAGACTCTCAAGGGGCAGAGCCAAAAGGACCCCACAGCTTCCAGGGGCTGATCTTTGCTCTAGTGTTGGGAGCCCCTTGGTTGCTTGAAAGGGCAGGTTGGGAGGGGACCAAGGAGGAGATGGGAGGAAAAGGGGGCAGGAGATGGATGGGGAAGAGGGCAAAAGGGAGATAGGGAGGAAAGCCAGAGAGGAATAGGAAGGAGAACAAAGAAGGGGTTGGGGATGGGGAGGTGAAGTAAGCAGGAGCTGGTGGGGAGCTGGGTACCCACCTGAGTGGATGTGAGCATGCAGTTTGAGGTAGTGCTCCCGCCGGAAGAACTTCTTGCACACCTGGCACTTGAACCTGCCCCCACTGCCATGCGTGGGCAGGTGACGCCGCAGGTAGCGTTCGCAAGTAAACACCTGGCAGAAGAATTGGTTTCAGGTCTGACTCTCCAGCCCTTGCCACCTTGAGCTCAAGAGGCCCTGCATTTTCCACCTTCCCTTATGGAAACAACCTCCTTTCTGCTCACTAGGGGTCAAGGGCCCCCAATGTCAGGCACAGCCCTTAGACCATCACGGCTCTCACTACTCACCCGTAAGCCCAGTCAAAACATGCCTGCTCTGAGCTTCTGCCCAGGCAGTTTTCCTACCCAGAGGGCCTTTCTCTCTTAGCCTGACAAACTCCTACTCATCCTCAAGACTCAACTCAGATGTCATTATTTCTGAGAAGCCCTCTCTGACTCCACATTGCCACACTAGGCAAAGCAAATTCGGCCCCTGAATACAGACCCATATTTTTAACGTCAGCATTTAATCCACTGAATTACAGCCCTTTGCTTATATGGGATCTTCAAGAGGACAAAAAGGGGCTTTCATTCCCCAGCACAAGGCCTGAGTCAAATGACCTACAAGTAAAAGAATAAATGAAAAATGTGAACAAACAACTAAAGAAATGAACGAAAAGGTAATAGAGAGCCAGAAAACACAGAAGTCATTCATTTTTTCATTCATACAGTATAGAGAAGTGGCCAAGGGCACCGACCCAACTGCCCCACCACTAATCAGCCCTATCACATCTTACTGGTGACCTTTTTGTGCCTTGGTTTCCCATCTATAAAATGGAAAAGTAAAAACATGCCTGTCTCCTAGGGTTAAATGAGTCAATCCATGTAAAGCGCTCAGAACAGCATCTGGCACATAGTTCTTGCTCAAGTCATGATACCTTTTACTTGGACCACAAATTCCAAACCTCAAAATTAAACTATACAATTAGAAATATCTACAATGAGGTTGAAGTGAAACCAGGGCTGTCCCGGAAAATCTGCTGTGCAAGGCTGTGAGAAAATGAGCAGAATAAAGAAACAGGTTAAACACCCAGGGGCTACAATCAACAAAATCCAGACTTTAGGAAACTCCACAGGACCAAAAAAAAAAAAAAAGAGGAAAAAAGGATCAGTGGTGTGGGAACCTCTATATTAAAAAAAAACTTTGTTCATATCAGCCAACTGCAATATGTAGACCTGATTCAAACAAACAAGCTTCACCAAAATTATGATTTTTTTGAGACCACTGGAAATTGGCACATAGCCTGGATATTTGATGATATTGAGGGACAGGCTTCAATGAGGCTGTCCAGATTTGCCAAAAAGAACCAATAATCACAAGGAGAATAACACATCGGGAAACTGATGGTTGCTGTTCAGACGCTGGGCCTGGGCCTAGGAGACATTCCATGTCAGCCCAGCGCGGCCCGGCCCGGCCCAGCCCAGTAGTGGCCCCAGACGGCCATGCGTGGGGTGTGATGCGTAAGACGGGCCAAGCAGAGCTCTTACTCCTCAAAGATGAGGTGTCATCTATGGATACAACCCCAAGCTTTGCCTGCATGGGGGGAAGGAAACAGTGAGTTGTTTTCACTCCACCACCTCTAGCCCATTTTGTCACAGGGGTACCCACCTTTTGGCAGTGAGGGCAGGGGAAGTTGTGAGTGGCCGTCTGTAGGTGGTGTTCCAGGGCCTCAGGGGTAGAGTATTTGTTGACACATTTGACACATCTAAATGGGAAGGAGCAGGAGAAGTGAGAGAGTAACCTGGGAGCTGGACTAGCCCAGCGGGCCCAGGAATCAGCCACTCCCCTCCCCCAGGGTCAACATTAGGAGGCAAAATCCTGTATTTAATTCATTCTCAAATTAGTCTACTCTTCTCGCTAACCACTGTCTCCATCCTAGTCCAAGCTGCCATTCTCTTTCACAGGGACATGTGCAGTAGCCTCCTCACTGGCCTCCCTGCCTCACCCTACCCTCTATAAGGTCCATTCCCACCGGGGAGCCAGTAGTGCTTTTAAAAATCAAAATTAGCCCTGGCTGGTGTGGCTCAGTGGATTGAGCGCCAGCCTGTGAACTGAAAGGTCGCTGGTTTGATTCCCAGTCAGGACACATGCCTCGGTTGCGAGCCAGGTCCCTGGTTGGGCACATGTGAGAGGCAACCAACTAATGTCTGCCTCTATACATCGATGTTTTTCTCCCTCTCTTTCTCCTTCCCTTCCCGCTCTCTAAAAATAAATCAATAAAATCTTTAAAAAAGATTTTAAAAAATCAAAATTAGATCATGTCACACTCTTACTTAAAAGTCTGCACCTTGATCTAAAGGCCCTACTGCCTGATCCACTTCTCTACCTCTCAGACTTCACCTTTATCCGCTGCCCAGCTCACCTACTCTGCTCTTGCCGCACTGGCCTCCTTAATGTAACTCAAACACACCAAGCCTGACTCCCTGCTTCAGGGCCTTTGTACTTGCCATCTGTATGATTAGGAACACTCTTCCCCAAGTCTTCCTCTGGGCAGCATCTTCTCATCCTTCATGTCTCAGCTCAAATGTCACCTCCTCAGAGAGGCCCTCCCTGACCACCCTATCTCAAGTTGCTTCCTGGAATTATTATTACCTGGAATTATTTTGTTTGTTTGTTTACTTGAGTATTATCTGTTTCTTCTACCAGAAAGTGAGCTCTGCAGACAGGGGCCATATCTATCCCTTTCACAAACTGCTCTGACCACCAATGACAACCTGTCACATGAAAGAGTCAGACAGACAAGGATCCAGGCCTGGTTCTTTCCCATCTATGACCCTTAGTTTCCTCATCCATAAAATGGGGTGGGAATCCCAAATGGACCTGCCCGGCATTCATTCTTAAGAGCGTCATGAAAGCCAAAGGACACGACTGGGCTGAACAGTTCATAAACTGCAAAGCACTATAGACAGTCTTTCCTGTCAACAGTCTTCATATCACTGTGGCTCACACTCCTTCAAAAGAGCAGTTTCAAGCCACAAACCTGAAGAGGACCCCATTGTCTCCCCACCAAGAAAACATCTGCCAGCAAATAAACCCATTTATGATGCAGTACCAGTGAGTGATGCCTAAGGTAAGTAGGCAATTCCTGCCAAAACAAAAACACGGGTCCTGCCATCTGTATACCAGGCCACCATGGGAACCGCAGGCAGGCTGCACCTGTGGGGGGCCCAGGGGACCCTCTCAGACCACATACTGAAAACAGTCTAAATGCCTCTGCAGCAAGCAAGAAAGAGGAGGTGGGTGGGAAGAGAGATACCAGAAGGGCAGGAACCTTCAAGCTGGTGGGAAGAGAGCACAAGAATCACACCAGCTTCAGCGGTGAGGAGACATAGGTTTGTGTGGGAAGTAGCTTAGTAATAACCACTAAAATTAAAACTCCCTGCCAGAAACATCACCCTAACTAGGTCATCCAAGGCAACACCTCCAGAAATGGGGTAAACCAACACCATGTTCCTCCCGATACAATGCACTGAGAAGGGCACAGCATCACCTTGTCATATTCCTGCCAAAAGTACCAATCTTGGATCTAGACAAATCCAAACCAGAGGCATTCCACAAAATAACTGGCCTACTATACTCTTCAGAAATATCAAGGTCATAAAAGACAAAGACAGAACAGGGACCTGTTCCAGCTTCGAGGAGACAAAGAGACCTGACAACTGAATGAAATGTGTGGTCCTGGATTGGATCCTGGGCCAGAAATTTTTTTTTTTTTTTTTGTCTGTAAAGGATGTTATAAGAACGACTGGAAATGTTTTAGTTAGGTCTGTAGATTAGATAACAGAAGTGCATTGATTTAACTTCCTGAGTTTGATAACTACACCATGCCTATGCAAGAGGTCATCCTTGTTTTCCAGCAAATACACCAAAGAAAGGGTAGAGGAGGATCATGTTGGCAAACCCTTCTCAAATGGCTCAGAAGAGGATAAAGCAAGTGTCAAATGGCTCAGAAGAGGATAAAGCAAGTGTTAACATTTGGCAAGTCTGGGTGAAGAGTATCTGCAGGAATTCTTTGTACTATTCTGATAACTTCCCTGGAAGTCTGAAATTATGCCAAAATAAGTTGAAAAAGAATTCCTGAAAGCAATTGTATGTGGAATGGGGAAGTGGGTCGGGGTAGACAGGGAATTCCTTTTCACTCTATGTCTTTTTGTAGTTTTTAAATATTGTACTGTATGCATATAACAATTATTTTTTGCAGTAGACAATTCATCCTTTTTAATTCTGCCTTTGTTCTTTGACCTGCAAAATTGCTATCAGGAACTTACTCACAAATGCATGAAGATGTATGTCCAAAGTTGTTCCCTGTAGTGTTGTTTGTAATAACGACAAACAGGCAATAACCCAACCAGCCCACAATGAAGAGGGGACAAGTTCAGTAAATTACATCACATCTTCATATGATGGAATACTAAGCAGCTGTTTAAAGGGACGAGGCAGGTCTCTGTGCTGAAATGCAAAGATATCCATATTATAGTTTTATGAGTAAAAGTTTTAAGTGACAACATCAAGTGTGCAGAGTGAGCCTATTAAGTTCCAGTCTGTTGGTCAGAAGTTGTGCAATAGGAAGATGGTGTGATAAATTTTCACCAAATACGGTGACTGTGTTTGGGATGCTCTGACTCAACTGTCGCCTGTGATAACTATATCCACATCTATAAACATGCTTATTACAGATATGTACCACAAAGGTAATGGGTGTCATCTTGGGTGACAGAGTTTTGTTTTTTGTTTTTGTATGGTTTTTAAAAAATCCTTTTCTCTGCATTGAACATGAGTTTTGTAACTAGAAAAAAATCAATAAATCATACTTTTAAAAGGAAAAAGTAAATATACAGCAATATACTGGTGGCAAGCACAAATTTTACTTGCGAGGTTTGGGAAGGCACTGCAGGCAGCCAAGGCGATGTGGCCCAAAGCAGAGCAGCCAGACCAATGGGGCCTGGGCCCCTGAAAATAGGATGAAGCCACCACGCCTGTGCCTAACTTTTAAAAATTACTGAGCTCCTATTATGTTCCAGGTACCAGGTCTAAGTGTCTCATACTCATCTTATTTGATCCTAATAAATAATCCAGTGGAGCAGGCACCATTGTAGCCTCATTTCACAGAAGAGAAGACTGGGGCTTAGAGGAGCTAAATGCCTTGCCAAGGTCATCTACCAGGTTTGTAGTCAGGCTGAGATTTGAGCACAAGCCGGTGGCTCAGAGCCCTTATCATTATCATGACACCACTTCACCCTTAGGCCACCCAGATAGTGGCCTGCCTCCTGCACCTTACTTTTGAGCCAGCAGCTCTAACAGCAAGAGAAGTGACTGACTGCAGGCATAGGGCCATCAGCATTGGGCTCAACCCTCAGCCTGCAAACTCCAAGACCAGAGCTCTGAAACTTCCAAGGTCCTGTACAAGAGTTTGAATCAGTGCTGATGTTGTGGACAGGTCACTTCTCCCATCTGAGTCTCAGTGTCCTCATCTTCAAAATGCGGGGAACACTATTATGCGGGTGAACTGTGTCCCTCCAAAACTCATATGTTGAAGCCTTGAAGCCCTGATCCTCAGTATAATGGTATTTGGATATGGGGCCTTTGGGAGGTGATCAGGGTTCAATGACATCATGCATTTGGGGTCCTCATGATGATATTAACATTCTTATAAGAAAAGACCAGAGAGATAGGGCACCCCGACCCCTGTCTCTCTCATGTGTCTATGGTATTTTGTTACAAGAGCCCGAGCTGACTGATACAACCTATCTTCCAGGACTGCAGAAATTAATGTCCCTAAGTTGCAGCTTGGCACATAGTAGGTTCTCCCTTCCTTTTACTTGGTGTCTCAGTCCAGAGGGCCACACAGTCAAAGGAACTTACAGATAATCTACAGGTTGAAAGAGCAAAAGCAAATGTCCTCAGAGTACAAATCCCCATCCCCTTGGCTGGTAAAAGCCCCACCTGGCTTTCCTGTGTCTTTGGCCCCATTTCCCAATCTCTCCCAGGGCCAGTTGCCCTATACCCCATTTCATAAGTCCCAGTCCCCCTGCCAACTTCTCAACGCTTTTGTGATTTCTACAAGACCTTCATGCCTTGGCCCCACTTTCTCCCTTAGCCCTCATCTAAATATCATTTCCCACTTCTACTGTATGCCAACAGTCATTCTAAACCACTGCTATTTTATTTTATATCTCTATAGTTGTTGGTCTTCCTGCTAGGAACACACTCCACCCTACCCACTGCCAACCTGGTATACTCCTACTCATCCTTCAAAACCCAGTTTGGATACCTCCCACTGTGGTGCTTCTATACCATATACACACATATATTAGAGACATGCATGTATATGATATCTATAATAGTATTTTATCACAGTATATGGTAAAATAGTTGTACATTTGTCTCCCTCAGCAGCCCATGCATTCTAAACTCAAGGTCTCTATTTACTTATCTCTGAACCTCAGAAGTTCACCGAGGAATTGCAGTGGTGCCCCTTAATAGAAGTCATCAGCCAAGTACCTGCAGGTATGAGTTTGTAAAAGAAGCAAAAGCCATTTAACATGGAAATAGTCACTAATGACTAGAAGGAGTCCTCAAACAAATTCTTGCTTTTCACTAAGATCTACCCCTACACACTATGTGCTGGGTTTCATGAGGCGGTAACAGGGCAAATGCACAGCAAAATGACTACAGGGCAAAAATGCAGGATTTCACAAAGTTACGAAAGTGATGTTAGGTATCTACAAAAAACACCATCAACAAAGGAGTCTGGAGGAGAGGCTGGAAAACAACTGAGGAAGAGAAACTCAGAAGGCTGATCACAAGAATGATAGCTCCAAAGAGAATGATTTGAGGATCTCAGCATTAAGGGCATGTGGCAAAACTGAGGGAACCCTCCACCATTTCTGCCAAAGGGGCCCTCTTTATGACTGTAACAGAAAACCAAGGTTACATAAGGGACCGTCAGAAAAAATTACCTCAAATCAAATCTATACTTGATGCATTCTTTGTTCATTTCAGGAATCAGCATACAGCTTGAACTTTAACCTAAACTTTACACATTATTTAAAAAAATCTTATTTTTATGATTTTTGCTTTCAAATACGCTTGTTAATTCTTTTTTTATTCTAAGAATCTCTGTACCATTCCAACTGTAACCTAAATTTTATAGATTATCAGACAAAATAATATTTTCATATTTTTAGTATATTAATAGAAAAAAAATCAAACCCCTATTACAATGAAAGACTCGTTTCCCTTTTTTAGAATTTTCTTTTTCAGGTCAATGTCTGCCATATTGAAAGAATGCTACAAGGAGGGCAGCATCTTTGCTCCCAACAGTGCCAAGGCCCAGAACCCACTCTGCCAGGCTGGACCCCGAGGCTGCAGGCTGCTGGGCTCCCCATGGGAGAGGAAGTGGGAAGACACGTACTTGTAGACCGTGCTGTCCTTCTTGGGGCTGTGCTGCGGCAGGAGGCTGTGGGAGTACTGGTGAACGCCCAGGTCGTACAGCGAGGGGAAGTCCTTGCCGCAGAGATGGCAGCGGTAGCTCAGCTCCTCCTGGTGGCTCTTGATGTGCTCCAGAAATGTGTCGAGCTTTGGGAACGTCTGGGCGCAGCTTTTGACCACACACTTGTACACCTTGACAGCAGACGGGAGGCGGGTGAGGGGAGGCAGGAGAGCTGGCTCCACTGCCACCCCCTGCCCTACGGCATCTGCCTGGAACACTGCTGCTGAATGACCCTACCTCTGTTCCCCTGCTTCCCTGCTGCTGGAGCCCTGTTTTATTTTGATTGAAGGGTCCTCTCCTCTCAGCCATCACAGTGAGCCATTACCCTTTCCCCAGGCTCTGCGTGGCCTGCGTATATTTAGAAAAATTACCCCAAATCGGAAAATACAGTAAAAAGATGATATCGTGTCCTTCCAGTGTCGTACTAGAGTAGTGGCTCTCCAACTTGAGCACACGTGATAGTAACAGATTGCTGGGCACCACCCCCGCAGTGTCTGATTCAGCAGGCCTGGCAGCCTGAGCATCCGCATCCTAACAAACACCCAGAGGATGCTGGTCCAGGGACCTCACTCTGAGAACTGCTAGCGAGCATGCCCAGGTGATCTCACTTTCTTGGGGCATATGCATTGTTTTGACTATTTCCCACTGGTTAGAATCCGGACTCTAATATTAAATATTAACTTGTACAAAACTGATCTGATGCAAATGATTTTTGTCAGGTAGAAAAGATAACCCCAGAGGTCATGGGTTTTATTGCCCTGTAGGAAATCAATCAGATTCGTTTCTAACTTAACAAGCTTATTTCAGTATTCCTTTTTTCCCTGACAATTATATATAGGTATGAATATCAGTGTCTCATAACCTCTTTTGAACTGACTTTGTCATACTTCCAGTTCCCTCATTATGAGTCACGTAAAATTCTGACTCATGTTCACTATGTTATTTACATATGAATTATGTTTTTAACATTTTGAAAGTTATACTTTGACAAGTGGTACAAACTCCTGATTGCCTACACAATTCCACATACTCCTTCCTAACGAAGTGAACCACGATTTGCTCAGGCTGGCAACATGCCCAGTTAAAACACTGGCTCTCATTTCCCTGGCTCCCTTGCATCTAGAGTCAGCCACGTGACTGCTTTCTTATCAGTGATATGTAGGTGGCAGTCTTGAGGGAAGACATCATTCCCAGATCAAAAAGGCAAAAAGCTCCCTAGGGGAAATCCCCTCTGCCTTTTGCATTTGTCCTGACTGGAATACAGATGTGATGGCTGGAGATACAGTAACCATCCTGCAATCTTGAGAATGAAAACCACATGCTAAGGATAACAGAACAGAAAGCCAGAAGAGGCCTGAGTCCATGATAACATATCTGACCTGCTACATAAGCCCGACACTGCCTACTTATGGACTTGTGATGCAAGAGAAATAAAACCCTAACTAGTAAGCCAGTTTCCTATTATTTGCAGCAGAATAATGCATTCCTAAAGGACACAGCACATGCACCAGCTCTGACCAATAGGAGAACTTCAAGGAAAGGTTTCCTTGCTCCTAAAAAAAGACACAGAAAAGACAGCCCCTTTTGCGCATGGATAAGACTGTGTCTGGACAGAAAAAGAGTGGCCACCATTCCACAGGTGGACCACAGGTGAGCCATCGATAGGGAACAGGGCCACATGGCAGAGAGGGTGGATATGAGCTGAAAAGACACAGGGTCCTTGATACTGAGTTGTCAACTGACTATTGCAGGCCTGCCATGAGTTTTGTTGTTATGTGAGATGACAAACTTCCTAATTGTCTTAGCCAGTTTGGGTCAAAGTTTTCCACAATGTGCCCCAAGGATATCCTAATAACTTCCATCAACCCCCTTGCTAGGAATCTATCATAACAAAAAAAATCAGATATGTGAACAAAGATTTGATTACAATGATCTCACTGTGGTTTTGTTTATAATAGGAAAACTCAGGGAATAATCTAGGTGTTCAACAATAGGGGATTTTATGTAACCATTAAACTTATGTTTTTAAAAACAGTGATTTCAGATTTCCCACAGTTCTCTTTTCTTTGTCTTTCTTCCTGCCACCCAAGATGCTGAAAGAAAAGAAGGCTAAGGGGAAGAAGATGGCACCAGCCCCTGCTATTGTGAAGCAGGAGGCCAAAAAGGTGGTAAATACCCTGCTTAAGAAAAGGCTTAAGAACTTTGGCATTGGAGAGGACATCTAGCTCAAAAGGGACCTCACCCGCTTTCTCAAATGGCACAGCTACGTTCAGCTGCAGCGGCAAAGGGCTATTCTCTACACATGCCTGAAAGGACCTCCTGCCATTAACCTGTTCACCTGGGCCTTGGATCACCAAACAGCTGCTCAACTGCTGAAGCTCCCACAAGCACAGACCAGACTCAAAGCCAGAGAAGACGCAGAGGATGGTGGCCCAGGCTGAGAAAAAAAGCTGCTGGCAAAGGGATGTCCCCCCCCCCCACAAGAGGCCTCTTGTCCTTTGAGCAGGGGTCCTTTGACCTTGGTGGAGAACAAGAAGGCTCAGCTGGTACTGACTGCACATGATGTGGAATCCATTGAGCTGGTCGTCATCCTGCCTGCCCTGTGCCATAAGATGGGGGTTCCCTACTGCATTATCAAGGGGAAGGCGCAGCTAGTCCACAGGAAGACCTGCACCACCGTCACCTTCACATGGCTTAACTTGGAAGACAAAGGAGCTCTGGCTAAGCTGGTGGAAGCAATCTAGACCAATCACAATAACAGATATGAAGAGACCCATTGCCACCGGGAAAGCAACATCCTGGGTCCAAGTCAGCGGCTCGTATCGCCAAGCTGGAAATGGCAAAGGCTAAAGAACTGGCCACCAAACTGGCTAAGTGTATACTGTTGAGTTTTCTGTGCATAAGTCATAAAAATTGTCCTTCAAAAAACATAATGATGTGAGGAAATACTCAGAATATAAAATTAGGTTAAAAAATTGAAAGCACAAATCTCAAGAAAATTTACACTGAGTCAAAAAGGCCAATCTCAAAAGGCCACATACTGGATGACTCTGTTTATACAACATTCTCAAAATGCAAACTTATAAAGACAGATGACTGATCAGTGGTTTCTAGAGGAGGAGGATGTGTGTCTAGTAAGGAGCAGCACAAGGGAGATCTATGGTGACAAAATAGTTCTGTACTGTGACGGCAGTGGTGGCTACACAAACCTACAGAGCTGGTGAAATGACACAGAACTATAGAGGCACTTTATACTGATGTCAGTTTCCTAGTTTTGATATTGTGCTGTAGTTATGTGAGATGTAACCACTGAGGGAAACTAACTGAAGGGTATAGGGACCTCTCTGTACTGTCATTGCAACTTTCTGTGAATATACATTTCTTTAAATATAAAAAATTGGGAAAACAGTTATCTCAGACCCCCCCCCCACACACACACACACAATTGGCCCTGGCTGGTGTGGCTCAGTGGATTAAGGGCCAGCCTGCAAATCAAAGGGTCTCCGGTTCGATTACCAGTCTAGGGCACATGCCTGGGTTGTGGGCAAGGCCCCCAGTAGGGGGTGCACAAGAGGCAACCACACATTGATGTTTCTCTCCTTCTCTTTCTCCTTCCCTCTCCCTCTCTAAAAATAAATAGATAAAATCTTTAAAAAAAACCCACAATTCAAAATTATATGTGTAAATAGATTCTAATTATAAGTTTTAAAAATTACAGAAACTCTGCAAAATACACTGGATTTTGTATTGCATTCTTGGAAGAATGTATTGCAAGGTGGTTAATGTTGTGGGGTTTGGGGTCAAATGAACCTGGCTTTGAACCCTGACTCAGTCACTTACGGGACAGTGTGATTCTCAGTGATCATGGAGCAGTGAGGGTCTCTGGATGTACTCAAAATGCTTACTTCTAAGGTTGCTATGAGGTGTAAATAAAATATTGAATGTAAAGCATTTAGCAGGGTACCCAATATATAATAAATAGTAAACATTAACCTATACATTATTTAGACTTTTCTGAATTTTCTAATTCTATAGTGGGCACATGATACCTTTATAAGGAGAAATAAGTTATTGTAAAACATAAACACTGGAATAGAGTTACCATATAACCCAGCAATTTCACTTCTAGGTTTATACCCAAGAGAATTGAAAATATATACTCATACAATTACTTGTACACGAATGTCCGTAACAGCATTATTCACAAAAGCTAAAAAATAAAAATAATCTAAATTTCCATTACCTGATGAAAGGATAAACAAAATGTGCTATATCCACACCATGGAATATTATTCTGCCATAAAGAGCAATAAAATACTTGTACATGTTACAACATGGATGAAACTTAAAAACAGTATCTCAAGCCATAACCAGTGTGGCTCAGTTGGTTGGGTATTGTCCTGCAAAGCAAAGGGTTGCTGGTTCAATTCCCAGTCAGGATACATGCCTAGATTGCAGGTTCAGTTCCCACTGGGTTGGGATGTGTATGAGAGGCAACCAACAGATGTTTCTCTCCCTCTCTTTCTCTCACCCTTCCCCTCTCTATATAAATAAATAAAATCTTAAAAAAAAACACTATCTCAAAAGGCCATATATGATTCCATTTATATTAAATACCCAGTATAGGCGAACCCACAGAGACTGAAAATAGATGAGTGGTTACCAGGGACTGGGGGCAGAGGTGACTGCTAATGGGTACAGGTTCCATTTTAGGGTGATGAAAATGTTCTGGAATTAGATAGTGGTGATGGCTGCACAACCTTATGCATATATTAAAACCACTAAAGTGTACTCTTTTAAAAGGGTGAATTTTACGGTATGTGAATTATATCTCAATTTGAGAAAAAAGCCCTGGCTGGTGTGGCTCAGTAGATTGAGCACTGGACTTTGAAGCAAAGGGTCACTGGTTTGATTCCTAGTCAGAGCACATGCCTGGGTTGAGGGCCAGGTCCCTGGTAAGGGGCGCACAAGAGGCAACCATACATTGAACTTTCTCTCCCTCTCTTTCTCCCTCCTTTCCCCCCTCTCTAAAAATAAATAAATAAAATCTTTATTTAAAAAAAAGAAAAGAAAAAAGATTATAATCCTAAATCTCCACAGGTAGGTTTTTAGACATTAGATCTTCTCAGGGTATAAAGAATTTTTCTTGCCCTGGCCAGGTAGCTCAGTTGGTTTGAACATTGTCCCAATACACCAAGGTTGCAAGTTTGATTCCCAGTCAGGGCATATACAAGAAGCAATTAATGAGTGCATAAATAAGTGGAGCAACAAATTAATGTTTCTCTCTCTCAAATCAATCAATCAATCAATCAATCAATGAAAGAATTTTTCCTGTCTCTGATTCCTTCATTATATGACCCTTGAAAGGTAGGCTTCCTCCCTCAGCACTGTAACGGCCCAGTAAGCTGGTCCCACCCAGGCAGAGTAGAGGGAGAAATTTGGCCCATTGTGAATAGTCAGACAGTAGCTCAGACCAAATGAGGCCCGCTGTTGTCCCTTCCTCAGCCATGTTCAAGATCCCAGCACCAGCCAAGACTCAGGACTAGGATGGAAGTACCCCACACACGGACTGCCCACTAGCCACCTACCTGCTCATTCTTATGCTGGGTCATGTGAGACTTGAGCTGGAAGTACGTGCTGAACTTGCTGGGGCAGAACTGGCACAGGTAGGAGCTATCAATGAGGACCACCTGCTTGGCCTCCAGCTTGTCCCCCTCATCCTCACCTGCTGTGGGCAAAGCCTGAGGCTGTGGGGCACTTGACAGCGTCTGGCCCATCCCTGCAGATAAAGTCAGGGAGAGAAGTCACTGAGAAGAGCAGAGGAAGAGGTCAGCAGAGAGCCATACCATTCAGGAAGGAACCACAGAACACTTCCTTCATGTTTCCTGTGTACAGCACCCCACTCAAGGCACTGCACTCACAGTCATCTGGTGTGCACTGATGCCATCCTTCCAGGTGCTAAAGTACTGAAATACTTACATTCTGATTGATGAATAGCTATTGCCTCAAGTCTCCCCTCCCTGGCCTTCCCCTTGGACACTCTAGGCCTCCCCATGTTTGTTAAAAATCCTGACCACCACTCCTAGCTGTGCTCATCATGCTCCTCAGCTCCTGGTTCTAATTACAGTCATTTGTTTAGCTGTCTTTCCCTCCCATTCCCTGAGGACAGAGGCCTGGCATGTAGTAGGCCTCCATAAATGTCTGCTAAATGGTTGAACCCTTAGAGCTAGGCACTGCAAGAGTTTCAAAAGAAATGGAAAAAATGGTTTCTTCCCCAAGGAACTCCTAAAGGTTCAGGGTGCACACACAGAATGGATAAATACATAGTAGGGCTAGTTCCAACAGGGAGGTGATACGAACGTGGCCAAGCGTTGTTTGTGCAGCAAAACACTGCCTTAGTTAGCTGGCAAGTGGCTGGCGCAGCTCACCCACGGGGCTGCACAGGGAAGCCCCGGCCTTACACTATCAACACAGTGGCCACAAGCCACATGTGGCAACTGAGAACTCAAATGTGGCTGGTCCAAACCCAGACATGCTACAGATGTAAATACATCCCGGATTTTGGAAACTTAGCGTAGCAAAAGAGTATAAAAGATCTCATTAATAGTTTCTTTATATTACATGCCTGGATTAAGTAAAATATATGATTAACATTAATTTCATCCTTTTTACTGTTTTAGAAAATTTTAAATGGCATATGTTGCTCATATATTTTTGTTGGACAGGCTGCTCTAATTAAATTAGTATTAGGGAAAAGGTCATTAGCTCAGAAACAAGCGATGGCTTTGAAGACAATTTCACAAACTATAAAGAACTCTGGAGATCATCTGCCCATAGAGGCCAAATAGATTTCAACTTCTGATCAACTGAGACTGACTGCCTAGAGCAATACACTGAAAAGAGATTATGAGGCAGTATCCAAGCTCAGTAAAAATGATAGGTGATTGATTAGTGATGTCTGTCACAGGTTCAGCATTATAGTAACACCACATATATTGCATCTTTGTCATGCCTCCTTTCATCTCATGCCCCTTTTTATAAATGAAGTAGACTGAAGCCCAGAAATCAAGGAAGATGCTCCAGGTCATACAGCAACACAACCTTGGGAGCTGCAGAAGAGAGGTGTGGCAAGAGTGGTGTTCTCTCCTTCAGCCTACCTGTGCTTTCCTCATCCTCCTGCCGGCTGGGGTTCAGGGCCATGACCTGTACAGTCACAGAGTTGCGGGAAACGGTACCACCACTGCGCCCTGGAGGCCACACCTTGTGAGTCTGCATGTGTTTCTTGACATTGGACTTCTGGGCAAAGGCACGGCCACAGGCAATGCACTGGAACGGCTTCTCGCCAGTGTGGCTGCAGGAAACAAGGCTTGTTAGCACTGCTGTTGTAGGAACGGAGATGTGGCCTCAGCCCAGGAGCTCACAGCCACCAGGAGGGCCCAGACAAAACATCTAGATGTTGCTGGCCACCAGATACTGCTGTCCACCATTCTGACAGCATGAGGACAAGCCCTCTTGCTGAAGCAGGCAGACCAGAGGCAGAAAAACCCCATGCTCTTGGTGACATTACTGAGCTGCTGAATCAACCAGCCCTGGGGCTGACTTTCTTCATGGCCACCTCATACTGTGAGATAAAACATTTCCTAATTATTTAAGCCCATTTAAATAGGGATTTGTCATTTGATGGAAAAAAAAAAATCCTAGCTGTTACAGCATAGCACTTGTATCATTATTTAATATATTCCTTCAAATCAATCGTTTTAAAACTTAAAATATTTTAGGAGAGACTAGCACCAAATTGAGGTTTTTTCCTTTGATTCTCCAAGGACTGAAAAAAACTGAAAAGACAATAATTTTCCCACTATGTCTTTCAGAATTTTTCATAACCATATCTACAAACCACCTATAATCATCTCATGTACTAATTACTACACTCTGAGAAACACTGAACAAGTCCACCCCTGCACAGAAGAAAAACCTGAGGACCAGAGAGGTTCCCTGTCTGTTCTTGGACAAGAGGTATCGTGGTCAGTGCTGAGTGAGCAGACGGAGTTATATTGACAGAGCCCAGCGGCCCTTGAGGCCAGCCCTTTCTGCAGAGGTGAGGACTGAGGCACCCCTCATGCCTGCAAAGCCCCTATCAGTTCAAGTACATTTCCTCCCCTACCTTGCCCCCTTAGGGTCTTCCCCATCATAGTGGGCAGGCCCCACAGCTTTCACAGACCCCTCCCACTGTTCCTGGAAGAGAAGAGGGAAAACCGTTTTGACCTGGACTAAAGTTCTGAGAACAATGACAGGACAGATGAGGCCTTTGTCACAACCCATGTTAGGGTGCTGAGAAAGGAGCTTTCCTTCTACTGCACATGGCTCCCCAGCCAGGGCTGCTGGGAGCCACCTGCCCCTGCCATGCCTGGGTACCTTCGGATGTGCTGCTGCAGGTCGAAGTTTTTGGTGAATGACTTGTCACAGTATGAGCACTTGAGTTTCTGAGCCTTTGGCTTCCCTGCAGCTGAAAGACAAAATAGGAAGAGAGGGATGGTGAGGCTGGGGGTACAACTATGGATGCCAAGGGCACTCTGCTCCCTGGACCTACGGCCAGAAATCCCAGACCCTGGGAGGTCTATACTCATGGACAGGTAAGGGAAGAGGCACAGGTGAACCTCTCAAAGTGCTGGCGGAAGGAAAGCCCAGGACATGCTCTGGCTGGGAGAGCAGGACAAACCCCTCAAAGGCTTCTCTCTACCCCAGGATAAAATCCAATCCCTCTGTTGTGGCCCACAGGGCTCTACATTCTCTGTTTCCTGCCAATCTCATTAGTCTCTCCATCTAGCTACAGCAGACTCCTTGCTAACCTTTAAAGACCTCAAACATGTTCCCACCTCAGGACCTTTGAACCTGCTATTCCCCCTTGCATGGTATGGTTGTACCTCAGATAGCCAAAAGGCTGTTTCCCTCTCATCCAATATTAGTAGCATCATTTTCCAGCCTCTCCCCAATATTACTCCATCAATCATAATACCCCGTTAATCTCCTTCCTAGACTAACCCATAAATATTTATTTATTCTCTGTCTGTCTTTCCCACTAAACTGTGACAACTGAGGATGGGGAAATCCTGGACCAAGACGCTAGATTCCTAATGCCTGAAATGCAACTCAACACATATTTATGAAAGAAAACCAGCGTGGAAGTAGTTGACTAGAAGGCCCTGAAAAATTCTCAGGTTCTCTGCCCTCCTCACCCCCCAGCACTTTCTGACCCTGCCCCCAACCCCATACTTAGCATCTCCAAAGAGGTGGCAGACAGTTGCTGTGTGCCTACCTAATATCCATTCTCCCCTTCTTCTTTTCTCTCAAGTGCTCCACCTAAGAAAAACATCAATGTTCCTGGCTAAAGGCGACATTTCCTGCCCTGACCAGTGTGGCTCAGTGGGTTGGGCATAGTCTGGCAAAGCGAAAGGTTGCAGGTTCAATTCCTGGTCAGAGAATATGCCTAGAGGGCGTGCAGACAAGAAGGGAGCAGATTGATGTTTCTCTCTTGCATAGGTGTTTCTTTCCCTCTGTGTCTCCCTCCCTTCCCCTCTCTCCAAAAAGAAGTAAAACTGTTAGAGAGACATTTCCTGCTTTCTTTGCTACTAGATATGCTCATGTGACTAAATTTTGACCAATGAGATGAAGCAAAAAGGATCATGCAGAACTGCTTGAAGCTGGAAAATGCCCTTTTATTTTTACTGCCTAGAATATGAAATTAATAACTGGAGCTCCAGCAGCCATCTTACACAATGAGGTACCCTGAAAACAGAAGCCAGGCACTAGGGATGGTACAGCAGAAAAAAAAAATGTGGGTTCCTGGTGACCATATAGACACGTGATTTCCTGATTGCCTACTTCTGGCCTTGCTTTCTTTGCACGGGAGAAAAACAAAACTCTATCATTTTGAAGTTACTCTTATTTTGGATTTTTCATTACATGAAACCAAACTTAATCCTAACAATCGTAAAAGGGAAGACTAGAACCAAGCAGCCTGTGGAGAGGCAAATGCTGAGGAAAGATGCTCAGGCTGTGGGCCCACCTTCTGGGAGTCCACTGGCACCTTTGGCCCGTCGGGTCTTCAGCACTGGTGGGGAGTCAAAGGTGGCCACCGTGCCTCCAGTGGCGCTGGTCATGGGGGCAGTGGGGTCAGGTCCTTTTGGTTTGAATCCCTGTTTGCCGGGGCTGTACACTGGGGGGGTGGAGTACACTGGAGCCTCCACACACTGGTTTGGCACCTAGAAGGACAGCAGAGTCAGGCAAAGGGCTCTGGGAGGGGAGAGGGAAAACCACCCCAGCCAGGAGGACCCTCAAGGTAGCCCTGGCTGACCTCAGCCACGCCCCACCTACAGCGCCATCCTAATTCCTCCACCTAGCTCAGTCACCCCAGTAACTCCCGAGACTCCTTTGAACTTCATGAAG